>JFBX01000757.1:438301-487472 GCA_001563135.1 Colletotrichum simmondsii | reverse complement strand
CAAAGTGTACTTTCTCGCCCACCCCGACAGACTCTGCGACATGGTAGGCTATGAAGGACGACGAGGAGTGTATCCGTGGGGCTGTGTTGAACCGTAGAGGTGCCTGGCTGTCTCCCAAGGTCAGTTAGTGAGAACCGCCACCCCGCTCAGCTAGGAGATGCGAAATATCCGAGTCCAGTATCTAAGAGAATCTATAGCCCATCACTTCAATCAAGATGATTGATAAAGCTTCTGAAAAGGGGGGTGGAGGCCGCGATCTCGCCGTAAGTGAAGCATACCGATGGATAGAGTAGCTTGAGATCCACATGACATGTAAGTTATCGACATCACCATAGCTGGAAGAGTTGAAAAAGAACAAGTTGTCGTCCATGGCGTTATATAGGACCGCGAGCCAACGGGCGAGGCCTTCACCTTTTCCGGCTAGAGCTGTATCTCTCGGTGATCGGAAGAACACTGCCTATTGATGGCTCATCGATCTTTGGTCCCTACAAGAGCTGGGATGGAGGGTGGCTGGACAATAAGGGGTGACCTAGATGATCTAGATGGCCTAAGTAAGAAGAGCGTGCCTTTTATTATTGAACAACCTCCCTGAGCTCCGAAGAAGTACTGACTCACTCCCATATGTGCCGTTAAGAAGGAGGAGACGCCTTGTTCTGACCTCCTTCCCTCTTATTACAACTTAAATCAACGCCAGGTAGCCAAGGAGTATATCAGAAAGCACCAACCTCAATATCACGAGTCCTCTCAACCACCCTTAACCATTTGCTTCTTCCTTCAATCCCATGCATTTAGATATCAAAAGGGTCTCAAAACCAAAGGGTTCAAGACGAAAAAAAGAGTTCACCCCCCCCAGTGCTGAACTGGGGGCTACATCTCTCGGTGCTCAAGCTGGGATTCGAACTCGGGTACTCGCTAAGCCTGTCGTCGAGTAGGCTGGTTGGCGTATGTGTAAATCGATCGTTGACCATAAACCATTCCACCACCTGTCCCAGTTTGACCTGACCTCTCGACCTAGAGAGGCGCCTGCTGGTGACTGGAATGGACTTCAGTGGGGTTTTATACCCTTCTGGTATGTTCACACGGGGAAGCAGGTACGAACGGAGCCGCGAGGAGGGAAGGAACGATGAGATGTGCTTTCGCAGCAATCGAACACCGCAAATCTATTCGACGTCTATGTTCCCAAACCCTTATATGTTCGTAACTAACATTGTTGTATACATACGCCCGACCTCCCAAGATGACCATGTCCCTCACCACCTGAATCACACGTTTCAAACTCCAAAGTTCCGAGAGTCGCCCGCACCAAATGAAATAAATCTAGAAAACCTCCCTTTACCGGTTCTCGAGCTCCAAAGCGCCGTCATCGACGTCGTCCTCGTCGCCGTCTAATATCTGCGCCCCAGCTGGCCTTCCGCCACCGCTTCCACTGCCGTTGTTATCACCACCACCTCTGCTTCCACCGCCCATGCCCCGTCGCTCTTCAAACGACGAAAGCTGGATTCTCCCGCCGGAAGCCGTTGTCACCTTGTCAGAAACCCACCCAGCCGCACGCCGCATCGCACTCCACAACTTCTCCTGGCTCTCCGCAAAGGCAGAGTCGTCGCGCGGGTTCTCAGCGTGCTCGGCTGTGAATTGGTACTTGAGGCAGTCCTTGACAGTCACCAGACCTGACAGGCGGCCGTGGTACTCGACGAGCACGACTCGTGGGCCGATTTTACGGAACAGTTCCATGACGGTCTCAAGTGGTAGGCGCGGGTGCGCTGTGACGGGCGTGGTATCGATGTACCGACTAAAGTCAACCGACATGGTCGACATCGGGTCCAGATTGACCGTCACAGTCGGCGTAAGCGGAGTAGTTGCGTTCAGTGACGCCGGCGGAGGCGAGAAGGTGCATCGGGCCTCCGGATTGATGGGTCTCTCCCGCCGTACGCGGTCAATGGCGTAGCGTAGCTCGGTGCGGCCGATGTAGCCGACGAGGATCTTTGAAGTTGTGTCTTCGACGATGGGGAAGCCCTGGTACTTGTCCTCCTTAAGAAGTTTCTCAAGCTCGGAGAATTCCATGCCGCTCACGGGCAAAGATGTAAGCTCCTTTCGCATCACTTCCGAGACGGGGACGCCAAAGTTGTGCTCTTCCTTGTTGTCTAAGAAGGGGAAACCGCTGAACCAGATCATCCTGTCCGCAATGCCGCCCTTGCCGAACATCTCGCTGACGATCTTGGTCACACCCACCACGATCATGGTGGGTAGAATGTACGTCAAGGCGCCGGTGAGTTCAAACATGATGACAACGACAGATACGGTAATGTGCATGATACCACTCAGCGCGGCAGCAGCGCCAAGGAAGGCGTACGTGCCAGGGGTGATACATGGCTCGTCTGGCTTACAAGCCGCGAAGAAAGCGCTCGTAGGGTTGGCCTCGTGAATGGCCTGAACAATGATACCCACTGTCCGCCCAAATGATGCCCCAATGGCCATGGACGGCACGAAGATACCAGCGGGCACTTTGCAGCCGTACGAGATGATGACCAGCAGGATCCTGAGGATCGTAGCCAGAGCTAGTGACAAGATATTGGAAAGTCTCTTGTCTGGCTCACACAGGCCATGGTAGTCCTCAGCCCCTTCACATTCGAGGAACAGGATTTCCATGCTCTCGGTCATGTCGATCCTCAAAAATACGTTGGGGTAGCAGATAATGGCAGTGCCTGCCGCAAGAATCGTTGCCTCCGCGATGGCGTACTTTGACAGGTACTTCTTCCTGAATGCCTGAGCCCGCAGATTCCACTTCATCACAAAGGCGCCGTATAGGCCGCCAAAGATGCCCAAGATGATGTAAAAGACAACCTCGAAGAAGTGCCACGAGCGATCGTAGTGGACCTGGAACATGACGAGTTGTCCCGTCCTGAAAGGGTTCATGGCCGCAAGCACAGCTGTTGCCACAAGAGCGCAGAAGTAGCTGCGCCACAACGTCTTGAGGGGAAAGTAGTTAGACATCTCTTCCAGAGAGAAAAGCACTCCGCCAATTGGACTACCGAACGCGACGGCGACACCAGCAGCGGCGCAGGCGCTCAGTATCTCTCTCGTCTTGGAAGCGTTGCGTCGGTACTTCTCGAATAGGCGAGAAATGACGTTTCCGGTACACACGGCGTAGTGTACACTGGGACCCTCCTTGCCGACAGACAGACCAGAGGCGATGGCTAGGGGTAGACAGACGGACTTGATCAAGAGCGTCCAGAATCCCAAGAACCCCTTCATGACGAAGCCCGCAATGATGCACTTGATCTCCGAGATACCCGATCCCGCAGCGTACGGTGCAAACGACTTGACCAGAGTGGCCGACGTGAAGGCGAAGAGGGCGCCGACGACGATGTAGATAACGTAGTTGGCTGGGCCAAACCCCGTCCAGGGATGCCACTCGTCGCATCCATTGTCCTCTCCCCAGCAGCAAAAGTTCTCGTTCAGGTAGAACGCCGTTGTGCAGTGCCCCATTTTTATATCGGACAACCACTCCGTAATGATGTTCAGGAACGCAGCGTTGAGCCCAATGGCGATACCAATCAGCGTAACGACGAGCCAGCCCTGCGCAGCGTCGTAGGACTCGCGCAGACGATACCTCCAGCCCGCCGCCTGGCCTGTGTCGAGCATGCCGGCGCGCCGCCGTCGACGCAGCTTCTTGCGCGCCTGCTCCCTGGCGGCATCTTGTACCCAGTCTATGGTGGTGAAGTCCTCGTAGCGCTTGATCTCGGCGATCTCGTCCTCGATCTGCTGCTGCTGATGACTCGCGGGCGGGGCGCCGGCGGCCTCGTCATCGTGCTCGCTCTGTTCGGCGGTCGAGACGGCAAAGGAGATCCTCGAGCTGATGGAAGGGCGAGGGGGCCGGTGCGGGCTGTGCGAGAAGGATGTGCTTCGGGAAGTCATTGTCGCATCCGCGCCGTGCTCATGTTCGCGGCGGTCGAGGATTCGTGGTGAAGGGTCGGACGTCCCAATGGGTGTCGTCCTAGGAGTTTGGCTGCTTTTCCGTTCGGTTTGGCTCTTGTTCTAACAAGGCTATGTATGGTATGTAGTCGTAGTCGTTCTCTAGGCAGGCCTTCTTAGGTTGCCAATCACCAGGAGGAAGTACGAATATGTAGTTGTAGTCGCAGACTGCGGCGACGAGGCTAGCTGGTTGAGCAAGGATGATGAGGACAGTGATGGCCGATTTGCCGTCTCCCAGCTAATTGGGGTCACTGGGGACGCTGCGAACGTCTCCAATGTGGCGGGGGCTCCCCTGCAATTGGCGTTTAAGCTTCCACTTACCTCGCCCGGTACGCTGCACACCGGCGCGTTTTTAGTGGTCGCGTCCCAATGGCCTTTTTGGCGCGACCCGACTCTATCAAAAGTGATTCCCTCTCTCCTTGACGACCACATCTGAGAAGACATCTCACATCCACGAAACCTACGACCGACAATACCACGGCAACTACCTAGCGAATACATCACTGCGTCACAGCGAACTAGATTAGTGAAGCCAAAACCAAGCAACCTCGACCTTTGACGCCGGTATCTCTCCAACCCCTTATCCTCCTCGGCGGCCACTCACGCCAAGGTTCAATCAGGTAGGCTGTTCTTCTTCTCCTTCACCAAAACCCGCATCTCAACCCTATGGCACGGCAAATCTCGACAGGAGCATGACAAACGGTATTTGATGTATTATGAGACGTGATAAGATAGACCTTGGATTCATTCCTGGGCTCACTTACACGCACTCCATTAGACTGGATTTGCATGAGCTCCGGAGATGGTCTCGGATGCTTGGCCTGCGTTAGGCACCCTAGGAGAGGTCGTTTACCTCAGGTCCTTCAACCGACTCAGTTTAATCCCATCTTCCTGCTACTTAGGCATCTTGGGAGGTCTTACCGACTTACACGAGCTTTCATAACTATGTCCATTGTCTCGTATACCTAGTAGCTAACATCAATCAAAGCACATCACCTAAACCTCGCCCTCTGACAAGACACCACTCACATCCCACTCTCACTCACAATGCCTCCCAACAACAACGCGATACCTCCCAGAAAGGAGGTCACAGGCCAGCCGGCCCTGCCTCGTAAGTCACTCACCTCCCCGCTCACGGTCTTACGAGTTATTCTGACAGCCCCTGACAGTGGCCCGTGTGAAGAAGATCATTGGTACAGATCCAGACATTGGAATCTGCTCAAACAATGCGGCTTTTGTAATCACTCTGGCAACAGTACGATGCTCTCACCCACGCTCTTACTCCCTCATCTTTCAGCGAAAGGCGTATGCTGACCCTCCACTCCAAAGGAAATGTTCATCCAGTACCTCGCCGCCGAGGGCCATAACATGGCAAAGGCAGAGCGCAAGCCCCGTCGTAACGTTCAATACAAAGACTTGTGTACGTGATCATCACGAGCCCTCCCTCTGCAATCGTTACGCCGCTGCCTCAAAAGACTCCCGAGATGTTTTAAGAAGTGGCGTAGCAGAAGCAAAATGGGAAAACAGCAACTAACAAGACACTCCATATCCTCCAGCAACCGCAGTCAACCACCACGACAACCTCGAGTTCCTCGAGGACGTCATCCCCAAGACGGTCCCCTACAAACAAATCAAGGACTCGGCCGCCGCGGCGCGTCTCAACCCCAGAAAAGCCGACCAGGAGCCCAAGAAGCGGCAATCGACCCTCAAAACGAAGGGCGCCAACGCAGGCGCTTCCAGCAGTAGCAACAGCAACGGTGTCAATGGCTCAGCCGCCGCTGCCGCCTTGGACCCAGTCACGGCTGTCATTCACTCCGACGATCCCAGCGCCCAGCTGGTCGCCGAGGCTCGTCGTGCGGCTGGGGACGAGGACGTTGACATGACGGGATAGGGAAAGGTCTAGTCCGCTCATTCTCCGACGCTCCCTAATAGGAGCAGCCGCTCTCACCCCTTTTTTCTTGACTTGAGCTGAGTGAGCATCTGGAAGCTTAGCAGACTGTCGTTTGCGATTGTTTGTACGGGATAGGAGCACCTTAGTCAATGAGCCTGGGTCTGAAGAGCCAACATCATGGTAGCCAGAACCGCTGCATTCACCAATGAGGGGGAAAGCGACACAAAATATTACGAACTGTACGATGAAGATCGGTTCTCTTTTCTGCCACCGAATGAGTATTATATCGGGTCTTTTCTCTCCCCAGATTCAACGAACCCTTCATCCGTTAGCAAGAGGGGGAACAAGTTTGTCTTCAACTCAAAATATCCCTTTTTTAAGTTCTCCATCAACAAAACAAACGCCAGTCCATGATGTGACCCGTTTTTTTCGCAACCATAGTTAAGTTGCCTCTTGTCTCTCCCTCAGGTACATTCTTCTCTCTCTCAAATAAGAGGAATTCGAGGGCTTGACCTGCCTCCAGCCGCAACCAAACAGTTAGTCCTCCATGGTGGCGTCCCCGTCCAGGTGCACACCCGCCGGGATGGTCCCCTCGGTCAACATCTTTTCCAGCCGGATAATTTCCTGCAGGCTGTCGGCCTTCTTGATCATCTCCTTCAACCGCTCCTTCTCCTTGTCCGTGAGCTTTATCCTCGAGAGCTTCGAAGGCGCGGCGCCGCCACCGGCCGTGCCATTGGAGGCTGCAGCGGCGATGTCGAGCTGTTTCGACCTGTTGCCCATGATCTGAGAAACACACATAAGAGTGAGCATCGTGTAGACGTAAAGTATGAATGGCAAGAAGAAGAGGACGTGGACGTGGAACATACCTTGGCCGCCGCCTCCGTAGGCTCCTCCGCCGTACCAAACAGCTCCCTCGCCTTCTCCCTCTCGGCCTCCTTGACTTTCTGGTAATCCAGGAACCGCACAGTCGGACACCTCCAGACGACCCAGTATCGGTAGTTCTAAAATCCTCACTGTCAGCCTTCCACCACTCCGTCGTGAATCCTCCCCCTTCTCTTCTGTCAAGGGATATGAGAATAGAATAAATCATAAAAAGCGCACCTCCTTCTTGGTCACCGGGTTATCCACCAACACCAAATGCGTCAACCGCTTGAACCCCGCCAACACATCCAGGTCCGCGAGCTGCGCAATCTGGTTCGACGCCAGCACGAGCTGCTGCAGGTTCGGGATCGCGTTGGGGAGCGACGACTGTATGCTCGCGACGCGGTTGTGGGCCAGCAGCAGCGTCGAGAGGCGCGTCGAGAGCGGGAAGTTGCCCAGGACCTGGATGTCGTTGTCGGTGAAGTCGATGGAGTCGTGGGGCTGTTGTTTTGCGCAATTAGAACAAACGGTTCAGCCAGAGGAACAAAAAACTCAAGGGGAAGGGGAAAAAAAAACTCACGCCTGCGACACCCAGGTTCTCAATCGCCGGGATTCGATGTCCTATTCATTCCGACCGGCGCAAGACGCTATCAATTCTGGCCCTCAAAAAAGTGTAGTATCTGCTCCTTTCACACAAAACGCACCTCGAAGATCAAGCTCTCGCTCCTTGAGCGGGTTCAGGTAGGAGAGCGAGCCCTTGATGAGCTCCGCCGTGAGCCTCATCTTTGGTTTCTTTGGCTTTCGTTGGTGGTAGAAGTGCTGGTGATTTGGTTGTGCTGGGGGTTACCTCTCTCGAAAGTTCTCGGGTTCGCCGTGGGCGCAGTGGTGATGCGACTCGGGTTTGTTCGTCGAGCTGTGTCGTCGGTCAGTTGCGCCGCCGCAATTCGCTTTTTCGTTGTCGCGTCTTGGGGTTGGTCGCGTGGGTATAATAATGGGTGGACGATTCGACGAGGCTGAAAAGTTGGCGGTCGAACAAGGCGCCCAAAATTTGCCCGCCTGATTAGAGCTGCCATCCCCGCGATGTCGTACTGTGTATTCACTTCTCAACACGGTCCATTCTCCACTACGGGTACGCCTGGCTTGTAAAGATTAATTGATCACGCACTGTGTCTTCTGTACCTTTTACCCAAGGTACGTCTCATTCTTAAGATATTCAAGTTGAATAGACATGATATTGTATTCGTCAGATAATATTTCATCAACGAAGATCCTATCATGGTCAGGTGATCATCAACAAGACTCAAATTTCTTCCCCCATGTGTTGTCAATCTTGTATAATGTATTCACTAGGTATCTATGTGCAAAGAACCCTCGACCAAACGCCCAAGAAGTAATCCGCTATGAAAACACAAACACCACGCCAGATCGATCCACCGACAGCGTCATGCTATACGGGAGCTCAATCAGCGCAACATCCATAATGGAATCCAAGTGAGACCGCAGGAGCTGCTGCTGCTGAAGTGAAATCACAGTTGAGCGCGGCGGTCGCCCACCGGCCGCCGTGCTCTTTCCGCTGACCGCCGCATTCGGAGCTGTCGGCGCTTGTCGTGGGATCCTCTCCGTGTTCAGCGTCATGGCCGTCGTCGGATGGGAGGCCGTGAACGTCGGCTTCGGATCCTCCCCTTGCAGCCCGCTGTAGACCACCGAACTTTCTATGCGAGACAAGTCCCAGAATCGTAACTTCTTGTCCGATCCCGCGGTGACGATGAATGCATGCCGTACGTCGCGTGAGTCCTCTGAGGCGCCCGTGCCTGCTACCATCGCACGAACACCTCGGTCTGTGTTTCCGGTACCGCTTGGCTCAATGTTGGTAGCAAATCGCCCAAGCATACCTTCAGGCTTGTCCTCGTCCACTTCCCAAGCCTCGTATCCCTTCGGGCCCTCCTTATTGCCCCCAACGCGGTAAATCTCTCTGCAGATTGTGCGCTCTAGGTCCCAGACGGTGACTTCCCCCTGACCCGTTCCACCAGCGACGCAGACCCATTTGCCTCTGCCCTTGCTCGGGTGTATGCATAGCCTGTAGATGGAACTCTTGCCTGGAACACCCCAACCCTTGAGTCTCATTCGGAACCTTAGGTCCCAAAGGTCTATGACTCCATGAGTTGTTCCTACGCATAACCAGTTTCTCTTACGATCGACACAGAAACACGTAGGTGTACCATGGTGGACAGGGTTCTCCAGCGTATACAGCAGTGACATGGTCCGCAGGTCGATGCCGAGGATCCTGGAGCGATTCGTCGCAAGGAGCATCACCGAGGTGGATTCTACTTTGAAGTGCTCACACCACACTGCGTACTCGTCTTCTGGAAGCTGGTACTCCCGGAGAAGGCGAAGTTTCCCGTATCGCAGTGTGCCACTTGCCGAGACGGTCTCGACCTTGACAATGTGAACGCTTCCATCGCTGGCGCAGCTGATGAAGCAGTGTGTGTTCTCAATGAAGCACAGCGCAAGCACCCTAGCCCCATCGGCGTGCTTATGGCTTTGTCTTGATCGGTGCGTGATGTTCTTCTCGAGACGCGCACTATCCCAGACTCTGACGGAGCCATCATCGCCTCCTGTGATGAAGAACACATGGTCTGGAGACACCACCAGACGGTTGATTGAGCCGGTGTGTTCAGCAAACGTGGCAACCATGCGTCCCTGTGGACGCCACGGCTCGTCGCCTGGCTGTCCCACTGAGCGATTCGTTTTCCGACGTGTGATAGGGGTTACCATCGGTCCAAACTCGGCAATATCGTGGGGATAGTTGTCCTGGTACATGGAGTCGAGCATTTTGAGAATGCTAGGGTCGGTTCCCTCGTAGGAGTGATTGGGCCTTAGTTTCGCCACAACACTCGCAGTGCTGGTTGAACGATCCTGTAGATTTGGTCGAGCAAGAGGAGTAGGAGCAAACGGACCCTCCACTTGGCCAACAGCATTCGCTCCCGACATGCCAGTCTCTGGCACGCTCTTATTGCTGTCTTTACGGTCCAGAAGACTAAGAGCGCTGGCCTGGTGGCGAATGGCCCTCCGAGTTGCGTAAGGCTGATCATGGATAGAGGCCCCATCGTCAGTCGGGCTCCCGACCGTGAGCTTGCCCTGCCCAGTCGATGCGCGTCTCGCAGGATCGATCTCTCTCACACGAGAAACATCACGCGAAGTAGACCCCTGATCTTCTACCACGCGAGTCCGGAGACTGTTGAGAGCTGCAAACCGTCTCCTTCCTGTCGAGTCATCGATTGTCATGGAAGCGTCCAGAAGGGCGTCAGCAATGGTGTACGGGCCCTTTTGGTTTGACTCAGGGGTGAATGTGGACTGTTGCAGTGGCTCCTCGTCAAAGAATACTGTCTGCGGCGTCATGCCGAGACTCTTCAAGGAGATCACTTCGTTGAGCTTGGCCGGTTCGCCGTCCATACCATCTCGCGACTTCATTTTGCTGATTCGCCAAATGAACTCTCGCAGGACGAGGAGTTTGAACTCGTCGTCCGGCCCAAGACCAAGGTTCCGAAGGCGTCCAAGCCATAACTCGTCTTCATCGTTCCGCGAGACTTTGCTCAGTGTATCCTTAGACGACCGACTGCTGATAGTCTTGGGAAGCGATCCAAACGAAAATGACCTAAGCTGCTGCGTCAGCTTCCAGAAGACGCCTTTGTCGGTCTTGAGAGCCCAGACTAGGGTCTGATCAAATACGGCTCTCGACATTGGCCGCTTCAACGCGTCCAACAGACTGAGCTCTGAAAACGCAGGAACCATTCCCGTCTTGAGGTATTGCTTGACCAGGGGATATACGATGCACCTGACGTCTGCTGGAGACAAGAAACGAGTCGTCTCAGATAAGAATTCCGTCGCAGATTCCCGGATCCATTGGTTGGGGTGCATCGTAAATCGTGCAACAACGTCAATAAGTTCCCAAATCTTGGTTTTGGAAAGGAGGCCCAGCCGTGCTAGCTGTGCCAAAGAATGCAGGGCTGCTTGTACCACGAACTCCTCTGGATCGGTAAAGGCCTGCACCATGAGCGGTAGCATGAACTCCTCGAGGCTGACGCTTCCCACCACGCTGGCTATGCTGACGATGGTTTCGAAGAAGGCACACTTTAGCATCCAGTCTCGGTCGTTTAAGTAGGTGTTCAAGTGGGTCAGAAGAATGTCGTTTGCCTCTGCGGGACCAAAGAAGAGGCACAAATCGGGTACAGAAGTCAAGAACGCTCTGCGAACAGAAACGTCCGAATCTTCCACGAGTGCCTTCGTATGGAGCTCGAACATTTCGTAGAGTTCGCGTTGTGCGTCGTCGAATAGCCCATCAAAGGCAGCCTCCGCTTCGATCCCTGGCTCGAGCTCAGGATCAGCTACCGTCAGGGTTCCATCTGACTTGAGGGTTGCCGCGAGCTCCAAGTACCGAGCAGCTGTGGTCGCAAGGCTTCCGATACAAGATGCATAGGTTGCTCGTACTAGTGGGCTGGCCGGTTTCGATGGTGCAATCAAGGCACTTTGCAGTCGAGGTAAGATGTACTCGACAAAGATGTGCGAGTTGACGGGAGACACCACTCGGACTAGGTGTAACAACTGAGATATGGACCGGAGCGCTGCGATAACCACAAGTTCCGACTTGTCATTAAGAAGCGTCATAAGGTATGGCAACACGCGGTCTAGTTTAGCTTCGTCCGTGATTCTCTCGGAAAAGGCGAGCAACACATCACAGGCTCTGATCTTCGACGCCGCCCTAGCCGTATTACGGAGGGATGAGACAATCAGCGTGAGGAAGATCAAAGTCCCGTCATCTTCTGGCGGGTCGGACGACCCGGTGATGTACTGTTCATGGTTTGGTATGTTGAGGCGAATAGGAAAGTGGCCCAACCCCAGCTTTCCGGCCAGGGGCTCGGCTTGCATTGGGCGTTTGTCGTTTGGATAACCGAGGAAGTAAGATATTTTGTCAAAATCGAGGAATACGCGGTCGATACGGTCGTCCGCTTCCCCCAAGTTCCTCGTCGCACCAGATATAGGACTGTTCCCAGATGAAGGATCCGTAATCAACTCCATGTACTGGTGAAGGAAGTTGTAGAAGTACTCGGGAAAGACCTTCTTCTTCCAGAAATCCAAATATTGCTCTGCAGAGTACCGACGTTCGGGGTCAAGCTGAATCATGTGCGATATCATGTCCCGCAAGTCCTTGTCCGGGATACGACTGATCTGAGAAATGACTGGGTCGTACTCGCCCTTGCGAAACTTGTACAACGAACTGAGTGTGAATATGGGCGACTCCAAGAACATCTCAGCAATGACGCAGCCGGCACTGAAAACATCCATAGCCCACGTAAGCTTCGCGTCCTTGCTGTTAACCTCCTCCGCTGCGACGAAGCGTTCGGGCGCCACATAACATGTTCGCCGCCCGGATGTGTCGAAGTAGTACGAGAAGTCGCCTGGATTGTCGTCGGGTAGCAGGATGGGCTTGAAAGGAGCGGAGAAGTCAGAGAGGTACAGCCAGTTCCAAGATGTCACCAGCGTGTTCTCCGTCTTGATGTCGCCATGATAAATGTCTCGGGCATGGCAGTCGCGCAAAGCGCACAGCAGCTGGAAAGCAAGCCATTTCTTCTCGATATCCTCCAGGAATGGACGGGTACTCATGCGATCGTAGAGGGAGTTGTAGAGGAACTGTCGGACTAGGTAGCCATTCGTTTCGGTCTCGACGATCCGGTGGAAGCCCAGCGCATTGGGCACATCGGCCAGGCCGCTACGTTGTTCTTGAGATAGTCAGTCATATGCTCAGCGATTTCGGGAAGCAGTTCAAAGGCTGGCTCACTCTCTATGTCGCGCTTGTACTTCCCCAGAGGCATCGGGGTGTACGGCTTGACTAGGACTTTGACAAGAGCGACTCCGTCGTGATGCCTCGCGCGTATGCTCTTCATGAAGCGCGCATTTCCGATACTCTTCTCGTACACGAGGTCGGAGAGCTCGGGTATATCGATACCCGCTGAGCCCGCGGAGGGCGTCGCCAGAGAGAAACCTTGGCCCATGGCGGGCAGAGATAGCTCAACTGCTCAGGAAGCTATGCGATTACTTGCTCGGTGTGGTGGGGAGCGGTCATGTTGGGGAAGGCAAGTCGCAAAAAGCAGTCATTTGACCTAGTTGTACCGAGGGACGGGATTCTATCTTTGGTAGAGTTCTCGTTGCGTCGCGAAGCTTGACGAGTTGTTGGTAAAGATGCCTTGCAGCAGTGATGCAATCACGAGTGCATTTAGGTCACCGTCCCCAGATCAAGCAAGGTACCTGCCGCGGGCGGGACGTAGGCTGTCCACTTAAGCAATCAGTACCTTAAGGTACCTTACCTTACGTGGTACATCGGCGTCCCGCCGCTTATAACCTCCGCACCGCGTACCCGTAAACCTGGCCCGTGCTTGCGCCCCTGCCAGGCCTAAGTTGAGTGATTGAAGCTCGCCCGGTAGCTTGATACCATATTCATGGAAACGTTAAGTAGGTAGACGACAGCTTGCAAAGCTTAATCTGCAAACTCTCATTGAAGCACATATATTAAGTCTGTCCGCATCTACGAACGAATCAAGCAGGACTTATGCCAAGAGCTGATCACCAGTAATGCAACCTGCAGGAGCTCTCAAAGCTGGTGTGTCTTACCCCAGCGTCCTGACGGTGTCATTGCTCAACCCATAGAAGAACCGTTCTGGTTACTGATATCCCCAACTTGGTGGCTGATGTGTATACTCCATTTCAAGCACCGTATTACCACAGTATCATCTAGACTCAAGTAGAAGTCCCAGAACGTCAGCAGTAGCTGCCCTAGACAGGTGGGTTACACACAGCTCAGTTACCGTAACATTAATCGGAAACCAGCTCACCCAAGAGAGCGATAGAGACACACACAAAACACAAGCTGCCTACATAACCGACAGCTTCCCAGCGAATCAGCACGCAAGAAGGGCGCCCAACGATCGCCAAGTTGCGAGATGGCACATGTCAAGATCTCCCCGAAGCGGAAACCTCCTCATATCTTAACACGTAAGGTACCTACCTAGGAGGAGCTTGAGGAAACTGACCCCTCCAAAAGACCCCCCAAACCCCCACCTTGACGCGCGCCGCAGCAGTAAGAGCATGGGAGTAGAAAGGCCACCGCCTTCACCGGGAGGTAACCCGGCCGTCTCGGCGTTCCACGTCACTAGCAAAAGACAAAACCTACTTCCTTCCATTCGTACGAGATAAGGTGAGAAGAAACGACAGGTCTCAGAAGCTAGAATAAAACCGCCCCTCCTCTTCGGAGGAACACCTTGATATTGGAAAGAATAGCCCGCCGATATTAATCCCAAGCGGAAACCCTTTCAAACACGACAAGCTGCTCAACTTGGCAGCAAACCCTCTCACTCTTCCCTTCCCTCGCCCAATCCCAGGCCTGTTCCATGATCCCCCCCAAACTGCGCAATCCGAAGCGAGCGAGAGGTCGGACAGCAAGAGTCATGCCTGTCCATCAAAAGTGGATGACTCTGTAGATACAGTTCGTCTGAAGAGCTACGCCATACCTGTGATGCCCATGTCGTCAGTGTCAAGATCTAGGTCTAAAAGTCTCATCCCACCAAACTCTCTTTCCAGCCCTAGCCTCACCGCCAAATTCCACTTTCACAAACACCTCCTCGTTGTGTCAGCATTTCCTGTGCTTCTTAATTCGCGATCTTAATCTTCCTGGTTCAGGGACTTTCCCGACGGAGCACAAGCTGAAAGAAGCTGCTCATGCGCGCGTGACCACAAGAGTTTCAGCTCCCGATGCGGATGAAACCATTCAAGGTAGCATCAGCGGCACCAATACCACATTATCACGTCTGCCTCACAACCGTCAGCTATAGCAAGAAGCATCATCAGTGTGAGAGAACTCTCTTTAGTATTTGAGCTAAGTAAATTGAGCGGCTATCCAGTAGGTTACAGGAGGAAGCCAAAGTAATATCGTCAGGCCATGTGTAGCAGGATAGGTTTCGCGCCGCAACGGCCAACGATTAAGACGAAATCCGATTCACCTCCTCAAAACCACCTGCCCAGGCTTTGTCGTTGTCCTCGCCTCCACCTAGTCGATCGGGAGTCGATGTGGTGACCAGATAATACCGAGGACGACAAGCCAGACATATCCGCTGCCGCAGGCTCAGCTCTTCTGCCCAAGAAGTCCGCCATTAAGTATGTCGCAAAGGCCCTTCCCGACCTCTTTCTCCACAAACATCAGTACTTCGTCACCGCACCATGGGTATATATAAGTCGATTGTTCGAAATGAAAGGGGAGAGCGCATTGCGTGCGTGTTCGTCATAAAATTAAGATCGCGTATCGTTGTCTCATCAGAACCACTCGCATGGGGTGCTCGAATTGGTCTGTGAAGGCTTCCGAGTGGTCATCGTGATTCGAAGCGATGCCGCGTTGAAGAAGAAAGTTTCGTTCGTTCGTCTAGGATTGATGACATTAGGCGGGTCGTCGCAGAAATGTAGTTACTTCGTCTCTATGTGCAAAATGCCAAGGGAGTCAAGTGAACTGCGGTCGGTGGAAACGTTAAGCACGTTTCATTAAGAGTCGCTGGTCAATGTCGCCCGAGGGAAATTTCGACCTCTCTGCGAGGCCGAAGTCAATACAAGCTCGATGCCTCAACGCCGTAGCCCATGCTGAAAAGACAACTATTTTCGTTTAGGTGTATGCAAAACTGAGTAAGTTGGTCTTGCTTTATCATGAAAAAGATGAGTGTCCTTGGTGAGCGCTGGAACCTTCTGTCGAGACATCCCCTTCAATAGTTTTCCTCCAGTGTTCCGGTAAGCAGACGCAAACGAGGGGGAAGGCCTTGATCTCGCCGCTCACGGGCGGTGAATTGTCTTGATGCCGGCCAGAAGTGTTGGAAACACCGCTGTCTCGTTGGGCCTGTCGTCGAGCTTCCCATTCATCGGCCCTCTCATCCACCAGAATACCCGTTGCCCAACCGTCATCCCAGATACCCACGATCTTGAGCATGTCGCCGCGTTCGAGAGTAAATTCATCGGGGGCACGGGGTTGATAGGCCCAGAGTGTAGCGACTCTATCGCCGGGGTGGATGTCGTCTTGAGAGTAGTAATCCTTGAAGAATGGCAGCTGCTCAGATTGCTGGCTGGCCATGCCTTGTGGAGACGACATTCCGGCGCTTGTTGGCGATTGCGGATCCGCCAGGACTGAGCTACTAGATAGAGATCCCGTCCTCCGGATGTTAGTGGGAGGGGGCCGTAGAACACCAGCTCTGGATTCGGACTCGGGGCTATCTCCAAATTCGGATGAAGACGGATCATCACCTCTCCTCCTGCCCGTCATATATCCTGCTGCTCCTCCTGCAGCGGCGGCCATGAGGGGGCCACTGTTGCGACTAGGCGGAACAGGAGCCGGGTCTGATGCGCTCTCCAAAGCTGACATTCGGGCGATTCGGCCGCCGGGCAAGACTTCGTAACCGCTCGTGGTCTGGGCCGGTGCTATCTTAACCGTAGACGGTCCTTGCCTAGAGGGTGACGGTTGGTTGAACACACTGCCCTTCTGGCTTCCACGTCTTCTTCTTTTGGCGAGCAAGATGCATGCGAAGATGAGACCGGCAAGCAAAAGGGCGCCTACCACGCTGCCGATAACGATACCAGCAATGGCACCACCTGATAGCCCTTTGGATGCAGCTGCCGTATTTGACGGGGTCGGGGTCGCCGTTGCCGTTGGTGGTGCGAAGGTCATGGTAGGGAAAATGGAGGGTAGCGTGACTCCGGCACAACGCTGGTCGATGTTCGAGTTGTAGCAACATGTGTCAGTAGAGTTAATACCACCAGATGCGCAATAGGAGCACAATCCCACGGTGCTGTTGCCGTATCCACAGTTCTCCTTTTCGTTGGCGATGCCTTGAATGCAGTTGGAAGATGACAGAGAGCCGGCAGGCAGAGCGCAGTTGGTGAAATCTGCTCGAATTTGATTGACGAGGTTGCTGCCCGGGTTGCCGCAGAGACTGCTGTCCGAGGTGAGCAGAGCTTCACTTTGTGCGAACTCGGCCTTTGATTCACGTTAGCAACTGTCGCAACTGCTGCCAATTCCACGAGTCACTTACACAAGTGTCGGCGCACACGGGTCGTGAGTTGGATGCAGTCAAATTGCATGCGTCGATCGAATTCTGAACAATTGAATTGCAGACAACTGTAGCCGTGAAACGCGCATATAGCTCGTCCGGGTTGGTAAGATTGACATTGCTACAGCCAAGTAGTGTTTGATACCTGGTTACGTGTGAGCAAAAGCATTTATGAAATCGCCGACTGATGAGCTTACTTCTCCCGCACGTATGTTGTCTCAAGATAAGACGACATCTGCTGATCAAATGTTTCTCTGCTGGACACATATTGAAGGAAGGGGCTATTAAGGATGGTCAGTGTGGGTGACGGCGATTAGTGATTGCACAACGTACAAAATCCCCGCCACAAAGCCTGTAGTCGAAACGGATGCTGATTGAAAAGCTGAACATGTCGTCGATCCCTGCAGAGAAATACAGCTTGACTGCGCCGAAACCACTGCCGCGGACAGCACTGACGAAAGTGCCGCTCTCGCTATTTGACCCATTACTCTTCCTCTGCCTGTAGGCTTTCCTTTACCGGTGGTTGAAATTGTCGTTCCGTGACTCGTGGCCACCAGCTTGGAAAGCTCGTTTTGAAGTCGTTGGTCAGAGAAGGATCCCGTTCATGACTATCTTTCCAAAATTTGACAGATCGTCGTCCCGAAGGAATTTCTTGGCGGGCCGAACGGGAGATCGTCGTGAATGTTTGACAGTTATAGTGAAGAGTGCTTGTGGCTCTGAGAGATGCTGGACGAGTGATAGTCGTAACCAAAAAGGATTCGGACAGTCGTTCAATTGATTTTGTAAAGAGGCAGAATGGTTTGTACTGAGCTGCTGTTGTCGTTGTCGTCGGGGAAAAGAGGCAAAACGGCGGGTAGGTGGTTTATCAACTGGTGTCAATTGAGAAAATAGCTCCAGGTGGGGACCGAGGAAGGCGAGAGACTGTCGACTGCTCGGGGATTGGGTCGCGATTAACGTATTGACATGGAAATCGGATCGAGGTTTCGTCGCAGGAAGGAGGTTGACCAAGAGATTCAGAAATAGGTACTCGGGAAACTGCACCACTAGGTTGGTGGGTTGCGAGAGGTAAGAGGCTGAACGAGAGTAAGTAAGTGAAGGCAAACAAAGGTTGATTGACGATATTCGGGTAGGAATACAATTAGGAGGATGCAATTAAGATCCGAGATTTGTAAGGAAATTCGACGTGTCACGGTCGGGCTCGTCGAGGCGAGAGAAGAAGGGAAAGGCGATGATGTTGTTTTGAGGCGGGACGAAGCTCGCAACCACACAAACACACACACTCACGCGCGGGAGGGAAAGGGAAGGGGAGGCAAGAGGAGCACTCTGCGGCAGGTACGGGAGGACCTTGGGGAAAATAGGCAAATTTTGGAAGGCAGCAAGCAGCGCGAGGGACATGGGATGGGCACATGGGCACAGCCGATTATCAGAGGTGCGGTGGAAGGTACCCTCTCAAGTCTTCCCACGCTTCCTTCCCTCAGGTTGACCCCGGGCCGGGACCTGGGCGGTGGACCATGGACCAGGCCCTGAATGGCGACGGCACGCGGCGGGAAGGTGCAACTAAGAGGTTTGGAGGTGTGGACTTTCTTCTCTGGTAAGGATGGGAGTTCTTTCTGGACGCGAACTGGGGCCATATGAACATGGGACATGGGACATGGATGTAAGGAGGCTGGGGCCCTTGCCTTCTTTGGGTCTTTGCGAAGAGACTCTCACTCTCAGAGAGAAAAGGAAAGAAGTGAAAGCGCACCAGCAAAAAAGAAAGTTGCCCACCTCACGGCCATCACCCATCTGCAGGAAAGCCATCCGCGCGACTTTCTCTCCAATGAGAAAGAGAGACTACCAGAGACCCGTCAGCTGTGGACGATGTGAGTGGCTGCGCTACCCAAGAGGCACAGAGGTCACTCCAGTCTGGCCCCCCATTTGTGTGGGCAGCCGCTCAGAGACTTGGGTACATGCTATGTATTCCGTAGGTGCTGCAAGCCGTAACTACCTTACCTAGGAAGGTGAAGAAAGTTGACGGTAGGAACAAACGGTACGTACTGCCCCCCTCGTACCTGGCAACGTACCAGCTACCCCTGCTCTTTACAAGAACTTGGGAAGCAACGGCCACCGGAATTGTCAGAAACAGGCAAGGCGCCTTGAGCATTCAAAATTGGTGGAGCAGGGGAGCAACTACGAGCTGACAGGGGGGTCTCAGGGTCTCCCCTCGTCGGCCTTGGATCAAACTGCCAACACTCTTCCAATTCACTCCAGGTCCTGGCTGCCCAATCCTCTCTTATCGTTGGTTTTTACTCCGTTTTCTCCCCATTCGAATCCGTCCCCTCCTGTCGCTATGGATATATCCCATTTGCATAGACCACAATAAACCCCTTCATCGCAGCCGTGGGCCGTGGCCGCCAGCAGGAACTTCCCCCTTTCATGGGCATACGGGGTACTGCGTAGACAAGGCCTGTAGTTCGGCTCGTCAACTTAACGTCAAGGCTGCCACCGTTGTTTTTTGATCATCATCTGCTCGGAACATTTCCCAACAATGTCCCGTCCCGAGTACTTGGGATCCAAGCTCCTCGACGCCGGCAGATTCTACGGATGCATCTGGAGAGACGGGAAGACGGTTGGTCACCTACCGTTTCTTTCCGCCTCCTTTTCATTTCCTAAACTTCACTCTCAGAGACACTTAACCCTAGGGCACCAAGCCATCCTACCATCCGTTTCTATTTTCAAGCTTCCACTGCTTACGTCTACGTTGTATTTACAGCGTCACGACACCAATGTGTTGGCAATGTGGGCAATGAAAACAAACACCACCTGAAGATGACCAGGAAGACTGGGAACATGAATGGAATAGCTTCCACCATGGAGGGACTATCCCTCTTTCCCCGGCTTTGTCAGGCCAGTGCGGCAATGGCGGGAAATCAGCCGTCGCCAACACGTCCTCCTCGTCGTTGATCAATCTTCACACCACACGGTCTTCCTTGTCGAAGCTTTATTATCGCGATGGTTGGCCCGTTCGTGCCATTCGCTGCCATCCCATCTTCGATAATGGCTCTGGTGGGAGGTCTAGCCAAATCGCTCAGCATGTCAACAACAAGACTGGAGAAACCCATCAACTACAAACGCTCGTGACAACGTTGGCAAGGGAGAGCCATGTCTCGAGAAACCATGTGCCGATACACGCTTGTTGGCAGACTGTCTCACGGCTATCGACTCGTGTTTCAACCCACTTTGTCCTACACACTCAGTT
This sequence comes from Colletotrichum simmondsii, assembly GCA_001563135.1. Lineage (NCBI taxonomy): Eukaryota > Fungi > Ascomycota > Sordariomycetes > Glomerellales > Glomerellaceae > Colletotrichum > Colletotrichum simmondsii. Next base: position 467,377 of record JFBX01000757.1, on the reverse strand, counting down.
CCTCAGCTTCTTCAAGACACCTCGCAGGCTCACAGTCAGTACGGATACGAATACCTACACGCCGTCCAAGCCGTTTCCCCTCATCCATCCGTTGTGATCTTGATGCATTTCCTGGGGTGCGGCCGGCACCCTCCCCGTCCGAACACGGTTCACAAGACTGTTATGGGCGACAGCTCGCAAACTGGCCGGTGCAGGACGGCCGAAATCGGCAAGGTGGACAACTGCATCCACCAGAGAACGATCAATTAGAAACGGACAACAATCTGCTCAGCGAGACTCAATATGTTTGCACGGCGACTGGGCGTCGGTGTGGTGGCTTTCTCACCACCAGGCTTGTGCAGGTACATGTGTCCGCAGAGTCACACTGCAGCAGCGCGGCTATGGCGCGGCGCAACACACTGGTTGCTGCTCACAGACTGCAGTCATGACCATGACATGGGCATTGCCATTCGAGTTCCAACAAGACAATGATGCGAGTGTCAAACTACGGGCTTCCATCATCGTCATCCCAAAAACAGAGCTCCATAAGCTAACTGAGCATAAACATGGTATCCATTCAGCGAAGAAACATCCACAAACTGCCGAATAGACTCGAGGGGCAACCAAGGCGGTTGACAAAGCGGAGTACTAGGCGAAATTACCACGACTTCGCGCATGTCTCAACCCAGCGATACTGTGCTCTGATTGGTGAGGCTCACAATGCTTCAGGATTACAACAGGGGTTGCGATTACAGTGGGGGAAGAGCAGCGCAACTCCATCGCACCCTGACCCAGAAACCGCGTCGTCTACTGGCGATACCAGCGTTTGTGAAATGAAAGATGGTCCCAGCGTTGCCTCTACCTTGCGTGGCACGGACAAGGCCTAGCCACTTCATCGGATTGTTCCCAAGGATGAACGCGCCGTTTGGATGATCTACCCAATGACAGCTCGCCTCCATTCCAACCCCATCATATCTCAATTAGGTCGCCAGTCAGCAGCGCCGAGTTCTCGACTTGAGCGTTCGAAGCTTCGAGTGCGAATTGTCCAACACTCGAGTCCGAGAATAATGCCGATCATTATCGTGCCTCTCGCCGGACCATCTGCGGCATTCCGTATCCGTAGACCAAGATTTCGGCCGTTTGTTAATCACGCGGCCAGCCGCTCCCGCTGTCAAGGGGAAAACTCACTCAACCCTAAATCGAAGCACGTGCAATGATCAACAAACAAAAATAGAATTGGCGTGGGATGAGGGAGAAACATCGCAAATCGTCAAGCTTGAGGATCTTTACATGCTCATCCCATATTCACTGCCAGTCGCTCGTTACAATACACGTCAGCAGACCAGGGAACAGTTCGGATCCGAGGTCAAATCCCGACGTCGGGTAAGCACGCTGAAAGTCTATATTCATACGTCTCGCGGCTATGAGGCACAGCAAGCTTGGTTGTGCATAAGAAGTTCCTTGCCGTCTGTCCTCAGTTGTGACGACAGTCTCATCTTCTCTATTGAGTGCCTGCGGTGCTGTGGGTGAGGATGATCCCTTGCATCGACATTCCCGTGCTTGCCAGTCACCTACGGAGTGTCCGCGCATACTGCCTCAATCCAGGTTCAATCGGGCGCGACAACTCCAGATCTTTGCCACAGTTTGGACCGCTCTTTCATATCTTGAGACACCGGCGCCACGCAATATGGTTTATCTTGCACGTCGTGGGAAGCAGAAGGATCCGAGCGTGCATGTTGCCGCTGAGTCTGAGGCTACAACGCCCTACCATTGGCTTTGTGTTGGCTTGTCGTCAAAAGCTACCAGCTACCATGCTTCCTTCTTCAAAAACGTGGCAGGCATTTGCCCCATCAAACTGTAAAACCTATCCACACGTTCAACAAAGATCAACAAAGAAACGTTTCTGACTTGAGACCGTTGCTCACCACGCTACTGCACATAACGGCGTTCGAGTGACTGGGTATCTCTCAAGTACCCGGTACACTTTACAGCTCAGAGTGTCTTGATTGCCGTGTCGAAGGAAAATTTCAAAGGAAACGGCTCCGTTGTCAAATTGAGGAACGGCGGCCGTCGGCAACTACTCGCGGAGCTGCATCTGAGAGAGGACATGCAGCAATCACTCTTTGATTGTTGCGGCCTAGCCGTTATTGCCTTTTATGCGGCGAAACGGTGGTGTCACATTGGTTGATGGTCTGCGGCTGACACAGCTACGACTAAATCATAGCAAGTTCATGCTAATCGAATAGACGCATAACTCCGGATACTACTACTTCGGAATCATTACTCGAGGGAAATTGTTCCTATGCCTCGAAGAATACGTTGCCTGATTGGCCTATAGTCCAAGAAAGCTTGAACATTGTTCTTCAATCGGTAGATGATCCTAGCTGATCTAATGTCTGACATTCGGGTCTGTTAATGACATTGCATTAAGGCACTTCTTCCCGATTGTTTGGTCGCAGCAATACAGTAAAGTGGCGTTGTCGTAACGTCAATATGCGTCAAACCCCCATACGTGACGGTCATATCAACAGACACGTTCGAGAGGTCTTCGACGTAGTCGTGCGTTCTCTGGACAGTACGTCTGCTCCAAGTCTCTTGTCATCTCGAAGAAGATTGTACGGCGTTGGAAATCATCTCCATCCCGTCCAATGTCGATACGAGATAATTCACATGGACGTGTTCTCACGCAGTCCAACCATGCCTCACAGCCATGTTGATTTTCAAACGATAATCATCACCTGCGCCAGCTTCGAATTATCTTCTAGGTCACAGAACTCTTCAACACAGCCCTGATGCGAAGAATTCGTTGCGCAAGAGGTGTTAAGCTCAAGTGTTCATGGCCACACACCACATCGGGGTTTGACGATGAGTTGTGCATCGTCGGGTCTGCTCAGCATCACGAGTCTTGGACGAGAAAGCTTGAGTGTCTGGCCGTTTGACTCGACGAGGTTATACCATCGAGCTACATGTGGGCTTCATTGTCTGTCGAGCTCATGGTTCTTCAGTAGCATCATCTGACCTTCCAAGGGGCTACAGGGACATTCATTTTGACATCGATACCCTTTCCAAGAGCGCCGCATTGTGAATTGGACACGTCTAAACGAATCACGGGACGCATCTTAATGCTACCCATCAACAACAAACAACTCGCCCATGCCATTTATTCCAATGAGTAACGGTATTTTGACATGGTCAACTTGAGCCACATTGGTCATAAAATGCACACGGGCGAAGACCAACACGAGCATTCATCGCCAGACTAGCTCTTGTTCAGTTTTCCAGCAAATTACTGTCTAGAAACTCTGGATTCGACATAACCCATAAAGAGATCTTCACGAGCCGTTATTTCCGACAACTATACACACAAAGTCGAAGTCCGGTCAGCACCGGTCCCTCGCTTTCAAGGTCCGTGAGCGTGGCTCCCCAGCCATCAACATCGCTCGCTGCGGGACTAACGGCCGCGCACGTCCAAGAGGGATGCGGACCACCGACGTTGACTGTCCCAGGTAGACCGGCAAGGGACCGATGGGAAACATGTTTCTGCACCGCAGCCCTACTGTGCAATGACATGCCCCCTTCCTCTTTCCCCGATCTATAGTCGCCGGCGATGAGATGGGGGCAAACACCTACAGCCTTGCTCTGCATTAGTTTGACTGGGGCTGAGTTGTCTCGCAAGTTTCCGACATGTGCGAACTCCTTCTCCGTTCTCAAGCATCCGAGCCTGTAGAGATCTTACATGTTGCGTGCCGCGTGCCGCCGCAAGTGTGAAGCGGACGCGATCATCTCGAGGGGCAAGGCTCTACTTCTTGGGCTCGCCATTCGCTTCTCGGGTCGATCCTACGACTTCAAGCACGATGGGTCACAGAGGGTGAATTTGAGGAAGAACCTGACTACTACAATTGAGGAGAAGGAGGAGAGTTTGGGGTATGAGGGGCAATATACTGTCATCTCGTTTCCTCACAACGCCATTTTATCTATGAGACGAACTCCCACCACTCGTCACTCTCGCCCATTCTTCGAGAACACCACAAAAGACCACACAAACTCTCAGCGAGAGCCAATCCGACTCTTTCTCGCTCTCAGCTCTTCTCAGCTCTTGCCACAGGCTGAAACCCGCATCCGCCTTTACATTTGCCTCGCCCATCACTCTCTCTTCCCCCATGTCCGTGCCGAAGAACTCACATGGACCAACGCACCCTTCGCCGACGCTAAGGAAGAACGCACTCGAAGCTCAGACGAACGTGTTTCCGTACGGGAAACACGATGATAAAGAATTGCTCTTACCCCGGTCTTTTCCAAGAAACTAGTCGTATGCAATGGAGGGAGAGAGAGGATTCCTTCCTCTCTTTTGACTTACATTCGGGGTGGCTTTTACGTCTGGTTGAGATCCCCCCTCCCCTTCTCCTAGCATGAGCATGAGCATGAGCACTGGCTGCCAAGCACCCTCGACTGTCCAGCTCATCGAGCCTCCTACTCTCCGGCTGTAGCTGTTTTGCAGGTGCTGCTTGGCTTGCCAGCAGCTTCAAGCCTGCGAATAGTTACTAGTCCTGACAGGTACTTTGTCAGAATGGCGGCACTCATACCCATTGGGGCTCCGGTTCGTCTACCCCCTATTCCCTTTCCCCTTCCTGTCCAGCATTGCCAAGAAAAGAGAACCTCACAGCTAACATCGTGAACTCCTTTCCATCTAATAGCTGCCTCTGTATGGACCTCCTTACCCCCCACAAGTGGCCGCCCTAGGTCTCATCCCAGACGTGAGGGTAGACGTCCCGATCTGCATCATCCTCATCATCTTCTTCTTCGCCGCCGCCCTCCTCAACGGCGTAATCTTCCTCCGAAACAATGCCCGGGGCCACAAATTCCTCCCCTCGGGCGTCCTCGTCGGCTTCTGCCTCACCCGCATCATCGCCCTCTCCCTCCGCATCGCCTGGGCCACCCAGCCCTGGAACGTCTCCCTCAACATCGCGGCCGCCGTCTTCGCCGCCGCCGGCGTCGTCCTCCTCTTCATCCTCAACCTCCTCTTCACCCACCGCCTCCTCCGCGGCCTACACCCCAACATTGGCTGGCTGCCCGCCGTCAACGTCTTCTTCCTCTTCACCTACTTCCTCATCTTCGTCTGCCTCGTCTGCGCCATCACCGCCCTCGTCGTCAGCTTCTACACCCTCGACCCGGTAAGCCTCTACGACTGCCGCGTCGTCCAGCTCTTCACCTCCACCACACTAGCCCTCATCGCCTTCCTCCCCATCCCCATCCTCCTCTTCGCCGCCTTCTACCCCGGTCTCCGCCGCCCTGAGCCCTTCGGCTACGGCTCCCTCACCACCAAAATCATCCTCGTCCTCACCGCCGCGACCCTCATGACCATCGGCGCCGCCTACCGCTGCGCCGTAAACTACGCCGTCCGCCCCGTCCTCTTCCCCGGCTGGTGGCACCACAAAGCCTGCTACTACATCTTCAACTACGACCTCGAGCTCGTCGTCATCTTCCTCTACGCCCTCTTCCGCTTCGACCTCCGCTTCCACGTCCCCGACGGCGCCTGCAAGCCGGGCCACTATGCAAAGGGCCAGCACGCCTACAAGCGCGTCAGCACCCTCACCGTCCGCGAGAGGTTCCGCGGCGGCCGCAGCGGCCGCCACGGAGGGCGCCACGGCGTCATCAGCTCCTTCTCCAGACGCACCACGACGGCGGTGCGAGGACGAGCCTCGTCTCGCACAGAGTACTTCACCCCCAGCGGGTACCTCGCCACCGACTACACCCGGAGCAGCTACTTTACAAGATCCGGGGACAGCCGAAGCGGCTACTTTGGCGGGACGCGCTCGTCGGGCAGCAGTCGGTCCGAGGAGATTAGCAACGAGATCAACACGGGGATAGGCGGTCTAGGTATCGGGGGAAGGAGGAGAGAGATCTTCCGCGAGCGTGTGGTCGTCGAGAAGAAGGTGAGAAGGGGTCGATCGACCAGGAGGAAGACGAGCGAGGAGAGGAGGCGAAGTCATGAACGTCGGCGTCGGCGGCATAGGAGGTGAGGGAGAACCATAGGGACCAGGGTATAACGTCACGTCCGACATATGGTCCAGGAGAGATAATGTGTGATGATGACGATGCATATTCGGGAGGTTCCAAATACGGACCTACAGGCGCAAGGCGATCATTTATCGTGTACTTGAAAAAAATAGTAGCTTAGAAGCTCACCTTGAAGCATTAGCCCGCGACTTGGTTCTGTCCATGCGTGGCAGGTCAGGGGGTAAAACGGAAATTGGAACATCAGCTTGTCATTAACATCGACACCTTCTTTGTTGCCGGCGGTCTATGATGAGTATCTAACGTGATGACAGAGGAAAGCGTCCAGGATACACCAGGAACCTTAATGATAAGGAACTCTCGCGCTCCTAATTGAGCGTCCTGGGGCCATTCTGTATCTCTCTCGCTCTATATCATATTGCTCAACGCAGGATCTCTCTTTCTTGGGAGTACATTGGTTCTCTTGGCTTTTGTTGTAATCTTACAAGATTAGACGCCCCTAAAACACCAATGCAAGTTGAGCATGCACGCCCCCATCTCTTCGAATTCCGTCCATGGATGACATCCAGATCGATCTGCATGACGGACGGTAAGGGTATCGGATAGGTTGATCAGAGGAAGTAGTCGGGTGTGCGTCTCGAGACCATCGGCTCGCCGGCTCTGGGGCAAGGATCGAATTGCAGGCTGCACACGGTTAGTATATGCCTGTCGACAGCATGTTGGTGAGAAGTGTGTGCTCACAAAGTGTACTTGAGATGTTCGTCGATTTCCATGATCGCCGCCTGGTTACCGCATCTGTAACAATAGTTGGGTGCTGGCTCAGTTAGTCATGATTCTCCAGCCCATCGCATCAAGAAGCTCCGCTCACCAGAGAAAATCGTCACGACGTTTCTGTCTTGAGACCAATTGTAGCCCTCCATCACCAGTTGATGAGCACGCGCAATAAGCGTCAGACCGTTGTTGTGGTTGAAAGCCTCGGAGATGTCCTGACCGAACGTATAACCGGCACCACGGGGTGATATCCCCCAGCCGCAGCGGTCATCCGGGTCGGACCAAAGGAGGTCGCACATGGGGCCCTCGTGGGGCACCTCCTGGATTCTGTCGAGAGCTCTGATATTGTCCAGGGTGTCGATACTAGGAGACAGACCACCGTGCAAACAGAAGATCTGGTTGTCGATGAGGGCGGTAAGGGGGAGGTAGTCGAAGAGGTCGGTGAAGTACTTCCAGACGTTGGCGTTGCCGTATTTTCTGAGGCACTCGTCGTAGAAACCGTAGACTTGGGTAATCTGGCGGGACTCGTGGTTGCCACGCAGGATGGTGATGCGCTGAGGGTATCGGATCTTTAGGGCGACGAGGAGAGTCACGGTCTCGACGGAGTAGTAACCACGGTCGACGTAGTCACCTAGTAAGGTAAGCGTCTATCCAAGAGAGTGCAAGGACATGATATGGTCAACATACCCATGAAGAGGTAGTTGGTGTCGGGGTTCGGACCGCCAATCTTGAACAACTCCATAAGATCGTGAAATTGGCCGTGGATATCACCGCACACTGTCACTGGGCATTTCTGAATGAGGGGGGTCAGCTTGAATCGCTTGCCCTGCGACCGGGGATACATACGACGGGCTGCACATTGGATTCGTCCTGCAAGACTTCCCGCGCCTGTTGATGGACGTTAGCGAGGCGTTCCTAGGGGTCACGCGAGAGGGGTGATTCGAAATGAGGGGAGGGGAGGCTGAATGGCGAACCGCAGCTGTGACGCTGTGGAGACGCGCATCACGCACGACCTTCATCATTGCTGGAGACGGCAGGCTTACCTTCTCGCAGAGTCTCTGGACGTCGGCCTCGACGAGCTGCTTGCAGCTCATGAGGCTCTCGATCCAACCATCTAAAGTAGGGATCGTGGTGGGCTCGAGGTTCTGGGTGGAAGGCAGATCGGCGGGGACACGGCCGACGTCCTCCATGTTCGTATCCATGCTGAAAGTCGTCTAATCGATTGGAATGCTTGGGATGTTGATAGATGACTCGATCGCACGAAGGCTGGGTCGTGGGGAGCAGAGAAGGCAGCGTCGTCGGGGTCGTCGAGTTAGGTTGGGGATGACGTTGTTTTCAGCAGCCGGTCGCGGTATTCAGATTGGCACAGCACCTCAATCGTAGCGTGGGGCTGGCGGCGAATCGTCACAGGCGGTCAGAGCTTCGTCTGAGGCCAGATAAGGAGGACGCGATCGAGTGTTTTGGGCGAGGGAGAGAAACACAACGTTGGAAGTGTTCGCGCAGGGTGGGGTTGGAAGGGATTATGTTCTCTGGATGCTGTGATGAGAACGGGGAAAGACGTCGACGTTGGGCACTGGGGATTTTTGCGATGTGGAAGGTGGTGCTCTAGTGCTGGGTGCAGGTGCGGCGGGCGTGGTGTGGTGCTTGCTGGTTGCAGCAAGACCAGCAGACTGGGGCAGGAGGGGGATTGAGAGATACACTACCACACTGGATGGGACTTTCCTGAGCCCCCAGGCAAGAAACACACCCGAGCCATGAGGCAGGAGACAAATGCCTCCCATTGGGTGACACCTCCTGGCCTAGACTCGCTTAATCCGATACAATGCACTTACGTAAGCCTTATCACTTCTCCTTCTACTCCTTTGATGCATCAACCTCGACATGAAGATAAAGTCCTATAGGTAGGTATGTACCTAGGCAATACGGATACATGGGCAGCCATTGAAAGTAAAGCATCTCAATCTAAATATCTTAATAAGACAGTAGACACACTGAGCATCATGTCATCGATCGACCTCGCGAAACTCTGATTTTCCTGGTTGCCTTTGTCACACTGGTTGCTCCCCGGTTTTCCCATCAGTGAATTTCGATATAGGTCACTTGTCCTATGGCTACTTATTTCCCTATTTAGGTAACAAACGTCGTCGCAAGTAAACAGGCCAGGGGCCAAACAAGCCTCAAGTGGCCCAAAATACCTGTGCACATGCCAGTGGCCGCGGCACTTCCGTCATTTCGTCCTTAATGTCTCGGTATCATTTGCTTGACCGCGGACTAAACACAACCCGCAATCTTCAGCCCTTCCATTCATTGCCCATTACCATTACCATTGCCATTACTCAAGGCCCGTCAACACCGTCTCTGGCATGCATATTGTAGACGTCGCAGGGTCTCGGTACGCTCAATCGTTAACAACTACGATAGCCCGAGACCAACGGGGCTGGTGACACCCGACGAGTGCTCCAAATCACGTCCGACAAGTGTGCGGAAATCGAGCTGCACCTCGTTCAACATCTTTGCGTGCTCGTGGGCACGCTCCATGCATTCGTTCCAGACCTTTCCGCCGCGCTCTGTTCCACTGAGCTGTCGCGCGAGGATGCCGTTGAAAGTCTCCACCTCTTCCTTGGCCCATTTGACGCAGGCGCTCATCATCGGTGGAGGGAAACACGAGTGAAAGCAGCTCACGGTGTTGCGGATCAGAGAGAAGTAAACGAACGAGAGTTCCCAGATGTACAAGTGTAAATCACCCTGGAAGATGCATTGTCTGAAAGGGGGTTAGCCAAATCCAAAAGGATACGTAGCATCGTCAATCTTACCTCGATCGTTTTGTGATAATATCATGTCTGGCGACCAGATACGCCTCGCGAGCCCTGTCTTCGTAGCCAAGCCTGGCCAACCAACTAATGTTACGCTTGTTCTTGGTAGGCGCCGTGTGTGTCGTCTCGAGCTCGCGAATGACCATGCCCGCCAACTTGGCACATCTTTCTTCGACCTTGAAGCTGATGAAGTCCTGCGCCACCGCATTGTTCTTCAGGCCTCGAGCGAGATTCTTCAGCTTCTCGACGCGGTCAACTGCCGGCTCGAAGCTCTGTAAGGCAATGTCAATATCGAGCTCGTCCATCTGGCTTTCGACCCATCGTAGATTTTGCTGCTTCCCATCAACGTCGATGAGCATGTCCTTGATGTCAGACAATGTTTCTAAAAGCTCAGTCTTCTGCAGCAAGCCGGGGTCACGGGACGCAAAGTAGTTGATCGTCTCCTTGGCCTTGTTGTTGGCCTCCAGTTCTGACTGTCGCTCTTTGCGCAACTCTTCCACTGCTTTGCGGATGTTGAGAAGCAGACTGTTCTTCTCCGTATCCTCTGGCTTTTCGGTTCGGTAGATGACAGATTCCTGGCCGACGCCTCTGACCATGACAGCATCTGCCAATTTGTTTCTCGTCGTTGAGCCATCGCCGGGCCCGGCCATGTCAACAACCTCAATATCAAGCAGCGGCCAGCAACGATCCGCGACCAGCTTCACCAGGGGGCCTTGAGCTTCGCGAGGCGGGACATCGGCTTTTCTCTTCTTCCGAGATGCAATGAGCAAATGGTCGCTGAGTAGGAATATCTGCATCGCTCGTCGAGACTTGTATGTGGCGTTGTCCAGCTCAATCCAAGCTCCTGCATTCTGGATGACATGGCGCCGGGCAGAATTGGGCAGGAACTTTTGGGAACCCTCGACATTCTTGTATAGTGCCTGCATCTGCGAGTTCCAAAGGGCGCTTCGGTCTGCGACCGAGCTTCGCTTGTCCCTCTTGCTCAGGCCTGTCGAGAGTTCGCCCCCAAGGCTTGAAGACTCATTGCTTCCGTTGTTTGAGGCCTGGCGAAGCGCTGTTGTATTCACCTTGAGGTCCGTCATCAGGTTCTTCAACGCTCGCATCTCGCCCTTGAGCTTCTCGGCCTCTTTGCTAATCTTGATGAACTGGGTACGGTTCTGCATGACATTCTGCTGCAAGTCTGCATTGGCCCGACCCTTGAGATTGCGTAGGTTATCCTCAAATTCTCGGATCTGATCTTCATCGGCTTCGCTGAGCAATGTCGCAACATCTAGAACTGCGTTAGTTACATGCTATGAACCAAAGAGGTCCATTACTCACATTGGTCTGGTACCAATCCGGGGTCTCGCAATGCCTTTATATCGACAATTGGCGCTGGCGCTGTGCCGCCACGGCTGGGAGGGGGCTGTGCTGCTCTTCGCTGGCGGGACTCGTACTTGTCGAGGGATGGCATAGACGGTACCGGCGGGTTATTCACGTCGAAGTCGTTCGGCAGGGTGTTAAACCGCGTCGAGTATCGTCGCTTGACCAAGTCCGAGGTCTATCGATTCTCTCGTCAGCCTCCAATACCTTCAACTTCACTCTTCATTCAGCCCTTGCTGGGGATGCTTACCTTTCCACCTCCAGCTTGCGGCGGCGGGCGAAGCCGAGGCTGAACCGGCGGAGGACCTGCATCTGCCATCGGCCTCGAGCCAGGAGGCCGTACTGGGCCAGATCCATCTTGTAGAATGGGCTCTGAGATCTGGCGAGGTGCGCTGATCTGCGGGCGGCCCTTTCTCTTTCCACTTCGGAGCGAGATCTTGCTGCGCTCCCGATCTTCCGACATGGCGAGCGGTTGAGTTGGTGTTACGTGCTGAAGGGTACGTATCTAGTAGCAACGATTGTGCATAGAGAGACAAATGTATGTGGGTAGAAAGAGCGAGGACAAAGCCCCTTTGGTGAAGCCGCAGATCAGGTCGGATTGATGTTGTTTCAAGCACCGTCTGTCGCTCGCGGAGTAGGAAGCTGCCGTGCTGTGGTGGCCATTGAGAGAACAAGACCCCTGCCAGTTAGACATTAAGATGGACGTGGAGTCCCAAGTCGTTGTGGCACGCAGCACTTATCCCTCTACGTAATCTGGAAGGCGGGCACCTAACCTCATCGTCCAGTGGGCAATAGTGGCCTCTTGGTGGGTGCTGCAGCAGTGCACCTACCTCAGTGAGCTGTCGGTTCAGTACGTACCTATCTGATCAGTGTGTCTGGTCTGTGCTCCCAGAGACCCACTCCAGCGGCTGCTTGGCAAGAGAACGCGACCTGGGAACCATGGCGCAGAGGCTAAAAAAATTGGTAGAGGAAGCTCCATCAATTCCCGATAGAGCTTCTTTCCTTCGATATTTACTCCGTCAACGAATCCTCCGCCCGTTGTCTCCCCCCGGTCATTCAACCATCTCCCAACTCACAAAGCGCAACAGTGTGAACTTGAGCACAAACCCCGTCAGCTCTCATCGTCGCCATCAGCTCCGACTGCTGTAGACCGAAAGCCAAACCTTCCGTCCGCTTTTCCCCAAATTCCAGAAAAAAAGATGTCCCAGACTTCCACGATAGTGACGGCATCAGTCGCCGCCGCCGTTACCGGCTTGGTTGGTGAGTCTGCCTCAACACCTCCACGAACCCCGATATCACGATTTTTCCTTTGCCAATTCCACAATGGGATCGAGGGACCAGTCTAATTGAAGCCGCGTTTGCTAACGTTCGTCATCAAAGCGTACGCCGCCTTCTTCGACTACCAGCGACGCAACAAGGCTGAGTTCCGGAGAGAACTGCGCCGAAACGAACGCCGTCAGCACAAGGCCGAGAAGGAGTCGGCCCAGCAGGAGACCGTCCGACAAAGGCAAGCTATCAAGGAGGCCGTCGATGAGGCCAAGGAGGAGGGCTTCCCTACCGACGTCGAGCAGAAGGAGGCATACTTCCTCCAGCAGGTTTCCGAGGGAGAGACCCTGTCCGCCGACCGTTAGTCCAACCCCTATACGAGAAGAAATATCCGGAATGAGGCGAGATGGCTCAGCTTGCTGACAATTGTTGATGTTACAGCCACGCGCGCTGTTGAAGCCGCGCTTGCGTTCTACAAGGGCCTCAAGGTTTACCCTACGCCTGGTGACCTGATCGGCATCTACGACAAGACCGTTCCCAAGGTAAGAGACCTCCTTGGATCCCCGGAAAATCGCTACAGCATTCGATCTGGAACTGACCTTATATCCAGCCCGTCCTTGATGTTCTCGCCGAGATGATCGCCTACGACTCCTCTCTCAACATTGGCCAGTACCAGGGTGGCGTCAACGTTGACCTCGGCGGCATGCCCACCGTCGGCCTGGACTAAAAGATCTTCGTTTGAACGATGTAGCTCTCACCATAACGAGTTCCCCTCCACTCTCTCACATCCCCCAAAACCTGGACACACACATTCCGGCGCGCGCTCGCCTCCAAAGAATCCGCAGTCACTCCACCAATGGCGTGATGCTGCGAATCCACCACCCCATACGTAATCCCCCGGCATTCTGCGAGAAGAGGAAGGAGGAATTACGACTTTTCACTGTACAATACCTGGCCGGCTGGGGCTGTTTTGATAGAAGGTTTTTGTAAGAGGAAAGAAACCAAGTGTATATTGACGATCCCGGCAGGGACAAATAGGCAAAGAAGATGAAGAAGATTCACGAAATTCCACAATTTCATAATGCGTGTGCATCTGGTCTCTTGAGAACATGCAGCTGGCGCCTTTTTGATTTTCCGTTTGATATACTCCTCTACCGAATAACCTAGGCCTCAATTTTCCTGCCCTTCCTGTCGACTCTATCATCTCTGGGGTCGAAACCGCCTTTGCCCCAGGTAGCCCACTCGGGCGTTGCCTCGCCCATGTAATCCTCGGGCTTCCAGTCTCCGTCGGCGCCCCGCTCCTCCAGCAGCTCAAAGAAGCGCTGGTAATCGATGCGGGGGTGCCACTTGCCGTCTTTGTAGAACCGATCGCTCGCGAGCAGGACGCAGCAGCTGTGGGCGTGCTCCGCGGCGATGCCGTACTTGAGCCCCTTTTCGTTGAGCCTCTTCTCCAGCGCCGTGACGAACTCTTGGACTTCCCAGTAAAAGGGGACGTTGGACATGCTCAGGCCGGCGTTGGACGCCGTCGAGGTGCCGCAGTAGGTGACGCCCTTGATCTCGACGAAGCAAGGGAGGCCCTTCTCCACGAGCTGCGCGTAGCCCTCGACCTCGTCGTCGACGTTGAAGCCCTTGACGAGGGTCAGACGGAAGACGGTGCGGTGCTTGAAGCGCTTCTCCCTGAGGATGTCGAGACACCGCTGGAAGCGCTCCCAGAAGTCTCGGTGCAGGGGGCGGTCGATCTTTCGAAGGGACTCTTTGTTGGAGGCATCGATGGAGACGTACAGCTGCGTCACGGCCTTGAGGGCGGCGAGCTGGTCCGGGTGCTGGGCATTGCAGACCAAGAAGGAGGAGATACGCTCGGCGTGGAGCATACCGAGGAACTCGTTGATGTAAGGGTAGAAGATGGGCTCGCCGACGAGGGAGAGGGCGCAGTGCCGGATGCGCATGGCCTCGGCGAAGCGCTCGGCGCGGACGCCGGGGACGCCGCGGAGCATTTTAATCTTGTTGTAGTGGTTCGCCTTGACGCCGTCAAAGATGAGCTCGGGCGGGTCAACGACCCAGCGCCAGGTCGTGCCGACGGGGTTAGTGCCGTGGCGCCAGCAGAAGACGCACTTGTTTGAGCACGACAGTGACGGGGTCGTCTCCATGCACTGGTGAGAGTTGATGCCGTAGAAGGAGTACTTGTAGCAGGAACCGCGGCCGCGGAGGGCGGATTTCGTCCAGCGGCAGATCTTGACGCCCGAGTGCGAGCCGACGATGGAGTAGCCCTGCTTCGTGAGCGAGGCGTACGTGGGCGAATTCTTGGGGACCATCTCCTTGGCGGCGTTAAGAGGGGTCTTCTTCGTGACCGTCTTGCCGTACGTTGTAAAGTCCACGGCGATAGGCGCCGCTGCTCCAGCTGTTGCCGTTGTCGATTTAGCTGCGCGGCCGTTTGTGGCTGCGTCGGGGTTGGAGCTCTTCATGATGCGCCCTAGGTCTTCGACGTCATCAATGTTCTTGCGACTCTTGAGCTTCTCGGGCTTCGCCTCGGAGTCCTCGATCAACACCTCGTCGTCGTCCTCGGCCGCAGACTCATCGTCACTTTCTTCAGGGGCACCGCTTCCTGGGAGTCCTTCTCCCAGGCTGCCAGTCTTGGCCAGCATGCCGAGAACATCGACGACACCCTCGGACCACTCAGACAAGCGTTCAGTGTAGTCTCTCTTCGTGTCGCCCATTCCGACAGGGAAGGCTCTCTTCCGGCCCGTCAGCTTCGCCATCCACTTGTCGACCTGCTTGGCCTGGAAACAGAATCCATCCTCTTCTGTCGGCCAACCCTCCCTATCACCAAAGCCGAAGACGGAGTATCCGAGCAGCGAGGAGAGCGGCGCGGTGTCGATACGGAAGTCGTGGTGGGTCTCCTGGAGGTGCTCCAAGAAGGTGTCGTTGATGGTGTCGATGTTGTAGCTTGGCAGTAGGAACAGATAAAAGAGGTCCGCGGGGTCCTCTTCCGATTTGGGCGGGGTGATGAAGTAGTCGTCAAAGTCGACCTCGGCAAGATCTAGCACCTCGGGAGTCATGAACGAGCAGTCGGTCTCCGCAGCGACCTTTTGCAGCTCCTTCTCCAGACCCTCTGCATACTCCTTTGCGATCTTGGGTGTGTTTGCGGTGATGCTTGAAAAGAAGACCAGAGGCCTGACCTTGCGGACCAGAGCCTCTCCCTTTGCGTCGTTAGAAGAAGTTCGCTTGACGATTCCGCCTTTTATCCTTTTGGGTCCGTTCGACTTTGGCGCTTTCGACTCGACGGTAGGGCTCGGGGGGCTTGGTTTGACATCCTTCTTCTTCGTCTCCTCCACAGGCTTCGTCTCGGGCTTCTCCCTGTTGTAGGCCTTGGGCAGGGCCTTCAATTCGCTCTTCTCCTCGATTGAATGGAGGTAGAAGCGCAGAATCAAGAGTCCAAAGGCCGTGAACAAGATCACAGGGATGCGAACCTGCTGCCAGACATCGTGGACATCTAGACGCAAAAAAGTACAATGAGCGGCTGAACAAGAAACAGGGGTGGCGGGAAGCACCAAAGGCAAGAGTCAACTTACTGTTCAACATGGACCTGAAGCCTACGGGCTCAAGAGTGGAAGCCATTGGTGCTGCGACGGAGCGCGGTGCTCGAAGACGAGCTATGCGCGGGTTGTTTCGTCACTTTTTGGAGGAACGCGCCTTGAGGTTGTGATTTCTTCCAGGTTGCATATGAGCAGTGGCGGGGTGTGCGAAATGGGCTTTGACCAGTGGGTGCGAGCGCAATTGCAATAATTATTTCAAGTGTCAAACTTTCCCAGTGGCTGACCTGGGTGTTTAGTGGTGCCCCGCCAAAGAATTTTAGGCCTGGCCCTGCACCTCATCGACCCCGCCATTAGCGTCTTTGGGGTTCCCCAGTTGCTGACCATTGGCATTGAATGGCAGCCAGGAAATCTCACGGCTCTTCTTTTGTGAGAACACCATGACTAAGACTGGAGCCCGCCTTCATCGAGAAGCTGTTTGCAAATTCAGTTGAAGTCAAATTCTCTAAACGATTTAGGCTTGTAACTCAAACCGAAATCTACGTATTGCGCTTGAATCATAGATCAATGCTCCTGGGTACACAATAGATGCCTACATGGCTGATGGATGGTGGATGTCACACCAGATTAATCATTAATATGTACTGGTCAAGGGACCGCACGGGAGCTTGACTGGTGTACAGAAAATAGACCCAGGCTTCTGCCCATGAAGGCAGCCATTTTCTCAGCATGAGACTGAGTCGCTGTAAATTTTGGTTCTTCATATAGATCCAGTTGATCAAACCCTTCTATCCGATCCTGCCTGCGCTTGCTTGTCTCGGATATCCTTTAGGCACGGCGCAAAGAAAATTTCCCCAGAAATAGCCTGATGAAGTGTTCTCACCGCAACAAGCAGCCAGAGGAAGCATACAGAGAGCGAGAAGATCTGCCAGGAGAAATCAGCAAAACCGGACGGATAATCATCGACAGGAACGAGAGGGAGACAAACCATAGTCATGACCCTGAAAAAGGGGCTGTCCAAGTCCTGGGCCAGCATGCCGGTGCAGGTCGCCAACACGCCCAGCGGGAACGTAAACCCCCACCAACCCATGTTGAAAGGGATCTTCTCCATCGTAGCAAGGCTGATGAGTGCAAACGACAACCAGACCAGGGCGAAGCCCCACATGACGAGCGCCAAGAAGAGTCCGACAAAGTAGAGTATCTCCCCGCCGTGCACCACCCCCGGAGCCGCTACGGTGAGGGCCGCAGTCTGGGGAAAGAGCTTCAGGGACACCTTTCCGAGCTGCTGTATGCCGAAGCCGCCCTGGCCCAGGGGACCGATGGGCAGGAACACGGAGACGATGGCCTCTTTGGGCGGGAGGCTGTGGATCGTCAGGCGGTGGAAGTACAGCGCGAGGACCATGCCCGAGAAGCAGATACCGATGCCCCAGAGCACGTAGGACGCGATGAGGGTTGTGAAGGCGTGAGATGGGTTTGAGAGGGCTTCAGCGACGATGCCGCCGGTGGAAGATGCGACTACGACGGGGACGATTGGGAGGAGACTTGCGGCTGTTACTGCCTGAAGTCCTGGGCGATGTTGATGAATCCTTCAAATATGATTGATCAGCCTCGAATTTCGAATGTTGTGTGGTGAGATCACTTACATGACAAAAGGCACTGAGATGCAGGTTGCCATTGACAGAGCGGCATCAAGCCACCAGAATGCCCAAGCCCAATTCACTACCCACTGGCCCCAGGCAGGTGCGCATACGAACACCATCATGTTGATAATGGCTATTCAAAGCGATTAGTTTAACCTTGTAGTGGAGTTGGGAGAATTTCGTAACTAACTTGCAAACCCCATTGGGAAACAGCCAAGAAACATGGACTGGGCAGGGTGTATGACCATAGCTTTCCAAATCTCAGGGTACAATGCGTACCGCAGCACTGTCATGACGGTGAAGACGGTAAACAGAGCGATGTTGAGTACGAAAAAGGCAACGGCAAGACCATGTGAGATCCATGTTGCGTTGTAAGGCAGGTTGTGAAGGAGAACTGAGACTATCCCCGTTCCCATTGTAACCGCAAACCATCTGCATTATGTTAGACACAATTTAGTTGATCATTGACTCTCGAAAAATTGCTTACGAGGGTGTGAAGTTCCTGACAATTCTCCTCCAACCTACGTTTTCCTTATTACAAGGCGTACATGAGGTCGGGGCATCTTGACAAGGACTTTGTTGCGCTCCCGACTGAATTGTCGAGGTTGCGCTAAGAGTTGCCATAGCTTAGAAGAGCACCTAAGAGACCAGATGACTTCAACAAAATCCTGTTCCTGAATCTACCTATTGGTGGCTGAACAACTCAATGGCGATTTCTTTCTGTTACAGAAGATATAGCAAAATAATGGACAAGAGTTCACCCACGCAACAATGACGAAGGAATTTCAGGGCGGCAAGTTTCCCTATGACTCTAGTTCTCTTACCTAAGGTAAAGCCGTTTCCTAGCGTAGGTAATCTAGACGAACCCATTCTGGTAACTAGCCCCACACCGGATCCGCTCAGCTGACTCTGAGGCGGTGCGGCTATCGGCCAACGCCGGCAGCGAGCCACCCATTCAACTGGCAAGATGAGAATTTCATGTTGTCAAGAATTCATTTTGATATCAAAAATCTGCATGAAAATCCCTTGACTAGATATAGTCCCGTGAAACTCTAACAAAGCCCATCTCGTCTGGTGTTTGGCCATCTGACCACCAAAAGTATCGGGGCTCACCGTCGCCTATCAGCGGCTTTGCCGGGATCCCTCGACTTTGGTAAAGTAGGTTATCTCGTCCAACCAGAAGCGCCTATTTTTGGAGACCAGTCCACCAGACGTCGAATTGGTCGCCGACTAATTGTCCGCTGCGCTCTGGCAACGTGGACAGATTGCGCTGTCTCAAAGAGAAAAGTCAGGACCGACGAGACGACCCACCGGCCGAAGTCGGATCATCCAGTAGTTCCGCCAGTCCCGCCCGTTTCCATCAGGTAATGCCAGCCAGGCCCGGTCGCCGGGTAGATTCGTATCACCGACGAGCAAAAAGAGACCAGCCCCCCGCACGACAAATTCCCAACAGAACCATCCAAAGCAACAAGCGTCCAAGCACCACCACCATCAACATCTCCAACAGCACCAACTTGATAGCATTCCATAGCAGCCATGGCCGTCGATATCCTGACCAAGATCACCTCCGCCTTCGGGCATAACCTCAAGACTGATGTCAATCTGTTTGACGAGCTCGTGTTGGGATTGAAGGAGGCGCTTGGCCCGTCGTCGGGACTTGATTCGGCAGACGTCGATGTCAACGAGTTGATGAAGTTAATGGAAGAGTATAACACAACGGAAAGCGAATGGATACAATTTGCATTCGCCGAGAAGAGCATGGGATACACCCGCAACCTTGTTGACGAAGGCAACGGCAAGAGCAACCTGGTGAGTCGACTCGTGGCCACGACTTTGTGGCATCAGGTAGTATCATGGCTAACGCCACACAGCTTGTGCTTGTCTGGTCGCCAGGCAAGGGAAGCCCCATCCACGATCACGGCAATGCGCATTGCCTGATGAAGATTCTGAAAGGCGATCTCACTGAGATCCGCTACGCCTTCCCAGAAGGCGATGAAGAACAACCAATGCATATCATCTCTGAAAGAACACACAAGGAGAATGCGGTGGCATATATGGCAGACGAACTTGGCGTCCACCGAGTCTGCAACAAGGGCAGCGACTTCGCTGTCTCCCTTCACCGTAGGAATTACCTCGCCGTCTCTGCCGTAACATGACTGACCATCTCGTAGTCTACACACCTCCCAACGTCGCCAAGGGTGGTTGCAACATCTTCAATGAAAAGACGAGCAAGAGGAGCCATGTAGCCAAGTGCGGCTACTACTCGGCGTACGGCCGCCGACTGCCGAAGCAGTAGATGGTGATGGTGTCGATGTTCTTTTTTCGTCCTGGGCGTTTGCGTATTTGGCTTCGACGACGATCCGAGATTGGATTTGTCCTGTTTGATATACAACTGAGGGATGCCGAGAGCCGCAGAGCGCTTGTCGGTAGACTGATGAATGATGATGGCACGAATGCTCTATCCACCGTATATAGTGGATAGATACCGTCGGCGAGCTCAACCTGCCGCGTTTCCGTATGTTTTTTGGGTACCATAGGATAGCAAATTCATCACAGAATTACCTGAGACAAGAAAATATGAATGAAGTGAGGTTGTGAAGGTGCAAGAGCCGCAGAGTCGTCGTCGTTGGCCAGAGACCACCCAGACGGGCCCGGAGGCAGGTCACGTGAAATGTCGTGATTTTGCAACTCACGATGATTGGCTTGTGTGGGTCTTCTCTGCGATGGCGTGCTTGCACGAGGTGACCAGATGGAGGATAGCCCAGCCACAGGTCTGCGTTTTTCAGCCACAGCACCAGCCTCATGTTGCTGGTGTAAGAGAATCCCTGTGTCGATCCCACCACTCCAGGTACGAGAGACGCGTCTATCGCGTCTGGTCCGATTTGTGAGAGGTCCCAATTGTCCTGCCCAGTTTTGGCACGCCAGATCTGGAATCGTTCGGTACCAACCTGTCAGTTTCCCTAAGCTGACAGCTTTCCCCAATCCGCTCTTTTGTTTCATAATTAGTACCCATCCGGCCCCAGAATACGGCCCCAGAGTCCGGGGGCTCGGACATTGAGGATGCCACCCAAAAAGCGCAGCATCGCTGTCATCGACCTTGTTAGTAGCGATGGCGAAGACTCATCTGCCCAACGACCCAGCAAAAGACCGGCTGGCCATCGCTTGGGTCCCAGTCCAGCCAGCGGCAGGGTCTACGGAAATACCCCATCAAGCTCTCAGCCCCGTTTGAGCTCAGGTGCTCTTGCTCCTCGCTCTTCGACTCAGTCTACCGACAACGATGACGACCTTGTCGATTTGACCCAAGCTCCGGATGGCCCACCAAGAGAACTTTATGGGATTCTCGGTACGGCATTTGGGCGTTTCGTAGGGGTTTGTCCTGTGTGCTGATCCGATATTGTAGACAACAAGATTGTCGGCGTTCGCTACTACAATGGATATGCCTCTGCAGGCGAGGTAGTCGTCTGTGTGAGAGAACCCAGTAATCAGGTACTAAATCACAACTATCACGAGCTCAAAGAATCCTCTTCCAATTTGAGCTTCCCTCTTTGTCGTCAGATGTCTAACATGACCATAGTATGATCGTAATGCCATCCGAGTGTGTAACGTCATGGGCGCCCAGATCGGCCATCTTCCACGCAAAGTAGTTGAAAAGCTAGCGCCATACGTTGTACGTACTTTGATCCAGCATTATAATCGTTACTAAAACCTGTGCTAGGATCGGGATGAGATCGCGATAGAAGCTATTCTTACAGGGGAGAAGGGCATGTTTGACTGCCCCATTCGTCTACAGCTCTATGGTTCGAGTAACCCAGTCGACCGCTCGGCGTTGGAGGACAAGCTGAAGAAGGACAAACTGCTCAAGGCTAGAGAACTGAAGCAGACGAGAGCCGAGGCAGAAGCGCAGAGAAAGATGCTAGGCATCAAGGGCAGCCAGTCTACAATTGGTTTGAACCCTGCTGAGCCAGAGGTGTCTCTGGAGGACCTGGCCCAAGCCAGTCAGGCAATTTCGAGCCGTCCACGCGGTGATGCCGTCAAGTCGCTGGTAATGGACGAGGAGTTCTTGTCCAAAATGCCGATGGCAGAGCAGCCCGCCGTGCTTGAGTCGACATTACTGCCATATCAATTACAGGTGAGCCATCTCGAGCTTTATGCATGCCGATCTACTGGCTGCAAGCCCCCTTCCCCCTCAATTCCTACGTATCGAGAGTTTCCAGGGCTATAGTGCACTTTGGCTGATCGTGACATAGGGTCTGGCGTGGATGACGTCGAAGGAGAGCCCCCAGATGCCTCCTAAGGGCTCTCAGGAGAGTGTCCAACTGTGGAAATGGCACCCGAACGGCCGTAACTTGTACCACAATATGGCCACGAACTTCGTGGTACAGAGTGCACCCAAGCTCCTTTCGGGTGGCATACTAGCAGATGACATGGGTCTTGGCAAGACTTTACAAGTCATCAGTTTGATCTTGACTGGAGGGGGCGGCCCGACGCTCATTGTTGCTCCGTTGAGCGTCATGAGCAATTGGGATCAACAGATCCGCAGGCATGTCAAAAAGGAGCATCTGCCCAAGATCTTTACCTATCATGGAAATAACAAGGCCACCAAGAATGAGCTGGCCAGGTACCAAGTTGTCATCACCAGCTACAACAAGCTTGCCCAGGAGGGAGGCCAGGAAAAGGCCATCGCACCTTTACCACCCCTTATCGCCACAAGTTGGACTCGCGTTGTACTTGACGAAGGTCACACGATCCGAAACGCAAAGACCAAGGCTGCCATAGCTTGTCGAAAGCTCAACGCTAAATCCAGATGGGTCCTGACCGGAACTCCCATGTAAGTGTCCCGAGGATGGATTGAATCAAACTGAGCATACTCAGACTTACTGTCACTAGCATCAATAATATCAAGGACTTCCAGTCCTTGCTTCAGTTCCTTGGAATCAATGGTGGCGTCGAGCAGCCTGCCATTTTCACCAGCGTGATCGCACGGCCCCTTGCCCAAGGGAACGAGACGGCAGAGGCTCTCCTACAGCTATTAATGCGAGATCTTTGCCTGCGACGCAAGAAAGACATGAAATTCGTTGACTTGAAGCTGCCGCCCAAGACGGAATACGTCCACCGCATTGCCTTCAGGCCAGATGAGAAAAGCAAGTACGAAGCATTGCTGTAAGTCGCCCGTGTTACCACTTGAAGGACCAAGCTCATGCATCAACATAGGTCCGAAGCACAGATTGCGCTTGAGAAATACCAAAACAACACTGGCGGGAAGGGCCAGTTTCAAAGTGTACTGGAGCGCCTCCTCCGCCTTCGTCAGGTGTCAGTATTGCCCGCTCTTGATGAATCGGCTCCACCTAACATTCCCTCAGATGCAACCACTGGACGCTCTGCCGCAAAAGAATCTCCGATCTTCTTGAGGCCCTCGAGGGCCAATCTGTCGTTGTTCTCAACTCGGAAAACACCAAGATCCTCCAAGAGGCGCTTCGTCTTTTTATCGAAACCCAGGAAGACTGTGCCGTTTGCCTCGATACTCTGAGCGGCCCTGTCATCACGCATTGCAAGCACGTCTTCTGTCGCGGCTGTATTTCAAAGGTCATTCAGACGCAGGGCAAGTGTCCCATGTGTCGTAATAAGCTCGATGAAGACGCGCTTCTGGAGCCCGCCCCGGAGGGCGGCGTAGAGGAAGATGAGAACTTTGATGCCGACGCGAAGAGTTCCAAGACCGAGGCTCTCCTCAAGATTTTGCAGGCTACAACCAAAAATCCCGACTCCAAGGTCATCATTTTCTCACAATGGACATCGTTCTTGACTATTATTCAGAACCAACTCGTGGAGGCCGGCTACAAGTTCACCCGCATCGACGGCTCCATGACGGCGCCGAAACGAGACGCCGCCATTCATGCCCTGGACAACGACCCCGAGACGCGCGTGATGCTCGCGAGTTTGGCCGTCTGCAGCGTCGGTCTCAATTTAGTGTCGGCGGATACGGTGATTCTTGCAGACAGCTGGTGGGCGCCGGCCATTGAGGACCAGGCAGTGGATCGCGTGCACCGCCTAGGTCAGAAGAGGCCTACAACTGTATGGCGTCTTGTTATGGAGGGGACTGTTGAGGAGCGCGTGCTGGATATCCAGCTGGAGAAGCGGACGCTGGTCGGCAAGGCGTTCCAGGAGAAGAACAAGGGGAAGAAGACTCAGGAGACCCGCATGGCGGATCTGAAGAAGCTGCTTGGTTGAAGAGCGTTGAAGGAGGTCGCAGTGCTAACGTAGTCAGAAGTCTGGCTCGTCTAAAAGTTCGATGTGCGGCAAGGCATTGCTAGAGCAACATCATGTATCCATATTTGTATTTCTCATTCAGAGCTAAAAGGGGCTTTAGATATTATTCGAGGTGACTCAACCTCGCGTGTACGTGTATTACCGCAAAACATAAGGAGCAGTCCCTCCATCAACTTGAGAACCACATGAAAAAATACTCTTAAGTTAGTTATCTGCAACCCCGGCGCGTTCACAACGGTTCGCCCGCCCGAGTATATTGCGAGGCCTCAGACATCTATGGGACTTTCTACCTTTAATCGTAACTCATACAACTCCCTTCGCTAGTCAGGATTCGCAGAAAAATCCCAATACGAAATAGACCATAATCGCTTCGCCACCCATTTGAACTCAGAAAGAGTTATACAAACGGCACGTTTTGGCCAGGTGGTTCAACCCAAGTTTCGTCCAGTCTGATTCCAATATCCAGGGGATCTCGCCGAGGAAGGATTTCAGACTGTCGGGGCTCGGGACCGCCGCAGAATGGTCTGTGCAAGGATGAGATGAGGAGGCCAATTTACTATAGAGTAACAACTCATAGGGCGTAATAATAGGGGGCAGATCGGAAAACTCAGATCCTTCTAAGCACCTTACCCACTTGACATACTTCCCACTACATCCGTACATACCTAAGCAATACGGGGACGGATACTCGCTTCATACATTTGCGGTGGGCCGCAAGCTGCGCCGTGGCTTAGTTGTAAATACCCTCTTTACATTGCGACTTACTCGTTCTCGGCTTCGGGTCATGAATGTAAACGGAGCGAAACGAAACCTTAAGCTAGTAGGTCTTACGGATACGTAACACTACATTGGGAGGGATGGGAAAGAACGCAGCGTACGGGGAAATGTAAACACCGAGCTTGCGATTACGAGAGAAATCCAGCAATTACAAGCTATTCGCATTGCTTCAGGCGGATGTAGCTCAAGGGTATATAGCTCATCGTCGTGTCCCATCCACAGAGAACGCATCCATACCACCAGCCAACGGCTCATAGCCCTTATTTCACATCAACTCAGCAACTTCAACTGAAAACGCGAGAAACTACATCCCGTCAACCCCAACCATATTTTCCTTCAGACCATAACCTCGAGGACAACCCAAAATGAAGTTGACCCTCCTCCTCACCGTGGCCTCATCCCTGGCCATAGCCAGTGCCAAAACCTGCCAATGGACCCGGAAATCATGCAGTCCCAACGGCGGCCAAATCTCCATGCAGGCCTGGATCGACCACTCTCGCGAACTCTGCACGCGGATCGGCGGTTCCCCTCAAGGCATCTACAGCGATCAGGTCATCTGTGATGCTCCGGGTACCTTTGTGCCGAGACGTCTCTCGGCGACGTTTGATGGCAAGAGTTACCAGTGTTGCATTTATTGCCCTGGGATGAGAGGGGGAGCTGTTAAAGAGGGAGAGCGGGTGAGAGGCTTGCAACTTGGATCAAGGGTGTACTTAAGCATGCGAATTTTACATGCTAAAGGGCTGTATTCCTCCGCTTATATAGCATGGCGGTTTATGAGGGGTTCAACCAGATTCAAACATTATATATAAAGAGCCACCAGAGCATAGCTTTACAGAAGATTTGGGCTTCGGTATGCATGCTAGGATAAGTGTAGAAGGAAATTGACATTCTAAAGCAGCTTTCTTCTATGTCTAGTTTGTCGATAATGTGCCCTATTGAAGGTGAAGTTGAAAACCTACCAATGCTATCTTTCACTTTGTCTTGGTGACGCCAAAGCCACCATCGTGGCGCGTAATAGCAACTCCTACTGCAACAAGAAGGGCACTCAACTAGCTGATCTGACCTGTACTAGAGGCTATCAGGCATACTGCTGCGCGGGGTTCGTTGTTTCGTGCATCACCAACGCGGGTAGCGTCGTGCCCTACGGCCAGAACGGCGACGATGTCATCAAGCGCGATGCTATCATAGGAAGTAAAAGTCGTGATGCGATACGGATGGGTTGTTTATTTCGAAGGCATCCACATGGGCTGACATACGCTTCTAAGAAGGGCGATTATTTTTGACCTTCATTTCTCATCATGTATTTTTCGGTGAGTAAACACAACAAGGAAAGCTTATGAAAGATTACCAGCTCGGTGAGATGTGATATTTACGCCAAGGTGCCGTGTCAGTGCCTTGAAAAGTCTCAATAGAGCGATCCATCCCCCTACAGCCCTCTACCTCAGACACCATCGTCACCCAGCCCATGCCGATGACCCAGAAGGCGTTCCGGGCGTCGAGGGCGGTTCTGGTCGTCGCCAAATGGCTTGTATCCATGCTGGAAAAGCTCGGCCACGCTACTTACCTTGACAAAAGACCCGTTACTCCTGCGTGCGCTGGCTACACCCTCCTCATCTTCGAACCCAATTTGCGTGGCGTGGAAGAGGCAGATGGGCGGTATGTCCTGCAGCCTGGGTCTCTGCTACTGTGCGAAGCGCTGCAACAAATTGAACCAGGCAACTTCTGCGGGAGGTAGCGAGAGGCCCGGAACAACGTAGCGGAATCGAGGCTGGCGCACGCGGTTCAAGAAGGCACGCGCAAGGCCGTCTGGTGCTGATGCCATATCAAGCACAGAGGGCGTGAGTAAAGGGTTTGACTACGGCTGGCCTGTGGTGGCATCATCAGTGTCTGATAGTTATGCATCGATGGCGTCGCACAAATTGTCCCACGCGGCAATGCAATCAACTACCTCGGTGTCGTCATATGGCCGCCACTCACAGCGCCCGCCAATCTTTTCGCTGCCAAACTGGGAGGTGTATCGTAAGGCATTACAGTGACCTTACCTACTCAGGCGAATGAGTTGGATCCAATTGGAGGGAACTGTCTCGAGTGGATGCCACAGCGCAGCATGCTGTCCCTCGTTGATGGGTAGCGCAGACTCGTAGTCGACCTGGCTCATGAAGAAGGCGTTGGCCTTTCGATTCTTATGTACTCCCGTGATCCCTTCACATCAAGTCTGGGCGTGTGAGGATACCCTACTAAGGTGGTAGATAGCCCCCTTCCTTGCACAAGGTAGCTACGTACCATCCGCTTCCTGCCCGATTGGGAGACAAGCTCTGCCGTGTGTGGGCCAAGATCGGCCGGCCAGAGACGGGAGGCCCGTGCTCACCGGGGACGACGACTCCGGGATGGGTTTGGCGGAGACGGGGGCTTCAACTTTGCAAGGATCGGGATGCTGGAATGTATGCTACCCGGAAGGCTGTCTGAAAAAGAATTGTCAGTATAGCCCCGTGCCGGCCATCGTCTGCTCCTTCTGACGTGCGGCGGATCCTTGGTTGCCAGTTTTTCAATGCCAGAAGAGACGGGAACTTTCGACACATGCTTATCGGTGAATACCCAGCCATCATTTGAAGAACTTCTCTGAGAGGAGCGATTGCTCGACAAAACTTCATCTGAACACCTAGGACGGGCTGAAGCTTCCTTGCAAGTAGATTCTGTCACCAGCAGCTTCGTAGAGCAGTAGCATGGCTCACCAGCGCTCACCAGCAGTACGGCCCACGTTGTTTCGTACCTCAGCATAGCTCAAGCTATATCAAAACCTCAAAGCTGTTGTAACAAAAATCACCGACTACTTCTGACACCTTCATCAGGCTCTTCAGTCCCCTGATGTCTGTGCGCCCAGCATTCGTTCAACAGCATCGACCTCTGCACGGAGCCCAAGCTTTCAAGGCGATTGGGGGGGCCGCGAGCAACGTGGAACTTGCGCGTATGACCCTCATCTTTCTCATGCGAAACAGACAGGGCGAATAAAGGCGTTCGATACGGCTAGTCGGTTTTGACACTATTGTCACCAGGCGTTCGTCTATATGAAACTTTGTAGGAAGCTGAGTCATGTGCAGCCGTGCCGTTTACGCGTGGGCTTGGTGACTATTCCGAGTTGAAGATCCCACCGCATAGACCATTTCTACGGGACTGTCGTGAGCCTATATAAGTTCCTCTCCATTTTGGCAGTCGTTTTAGGATTGTCTTGGTGTTTATCCTGCCTCAGTGACTGCGTGTATTTGCCCATAGACGTCGGCTGGAGGTTCAGTACGGAGGAGGTTCATCCCATTATCCATCTTGAAGTCAAAGTCTCTTGGAGGAATGAACAAAGTTCCCAAGGACAAGCAAGTCAATATCACAAACTTAAATCAGGAACAGATTATGGACAGACAGAATTCCGAGGTTTTGGAAACCCCTAGCTTCTGGCTTGTTGAAGCAGATCCCACACCAAAAACCCAGCTGAGTCGACAGCCCTATGACTCGCATCACACCCCCAGCCACAATGCGCAAGCGGCCACCAAGGCCACGATAATGCCTCTGCATACTCAAGCATATCATAATAAAACTTCATGGTATAGTACAGTGAGCACTCAACAGGGGAAACTCTAAATTGCGAGCAGAAGTTTCAATCTAAATCCACCATGTGGGCTACCGAACGTCACACGTTCATCAAGGAATTTGATGCCGATCAGGCCGTGCAGCCATAATCACTTAATGGGAAAAAGAGATAAGTGGGGAGTCGTTGAAGGAATACATTAATAGAAATAAGAACCCGTACTCTTATTTTCGAGTTTCCTTCCTCATTCTTGTAAACTCTACTGCGCCCTTACTTCAGCATTTAATTCCACCATCTAAACCAAAACCGAACAAAACAAAGATGCACTTCCAATCTCTCTTCGTCTTCGCCGCCGCCGTCCTCGTGGGCCAGGCTGCGGCCCAGCTCCAAAGCGCTGCGAGCAAGTGCACTCAAGCACCGGACTGTACCAAGAACAATATCGGTGTAGCATGCAAAGTCACCTGCGAGGATACCGTGAGTTACACTCGACATTTACCAGATGTAGTGGCAAAAGCCTCAGACCTTCAGCACATACTAATCTTCCCTTACACAGCCTGGCGGCACTCGCGTCACCAACGGATTCTGCAAGAGTGGCCCTTTCGGAATCAGCTGCACTCCCTAGGCAAAAGGCCCATACGAGCTTTTTTGGTCCACAACTATTTTGAAACGGTTACGACACTACGATTCTGATTTCCTTGAACGAGTTTGCATCATCTTTGGCGGGGAGGACGACAGAAAAGAATTGGAGGATAACGCAAGCAAAGACTAGGAGGACACTCTACAGTAGGACCCCGTCCCGAAGGATAAACTAGCGGCCAGGGATGACAGCATGGCGTTTGCTTGAATTTACTTCCTTCTGTGGACGATACCTCCTAGATCACCAGACGATACAATAGACATACTTCATTCCATCAACCTTGGGCCTCAGACGACGTACCTTGCAATGACGGCGGGAGAGTACCGAGAGGTCCAGTTCGTCTAACATTCGTCTCATGATTCAAGGGCGTCACGAGTAACAATATGGCGCGACGACGACTTCAGACAGCCGGCGGGATAACTCTATTCATACTCTAATTATATAT
>JFBX01000757.1:417538-438290 GCA_001563135.1 Colletotrichum simmondsii | reverse complement strand
CCCCGGCGTGACCCTTTACTTTGAGGGTAGCCTTCCAGTATGAAGAATGGGAGAGAAAGAAAGAAAGAAATGAGAAGATGTTGCTCGCCGTGCAGGCCGCTCCGCATGGGAGATATGTCGACGACTAAACACGCTGACTACAACACGCCAAAACGGAGATGATAGCAGAGAAGCTAGGGATGCGAGTATGAGAAGAGCTCAACAAAGGGCCATAGAACAAACTTCACCCGCTACATGTCAGCAATGACCGAGAGGAGCCTTTGGGGATGGCGTTGGGTGCAAGGGATGGTCCAAGGATCGATGTTTCTTGCCCGTGATATCTCAACTCAAGACTGCCACAAAATAGTTGAGAGACGTTACTGTTGCTGTCTGGCGCGCGGTTGCTCTGTATTCCCTAGTGAATACTCTCGTACCACCGACGGGCAAGCAACTGTACTTTGAACGACTAGTTGTAGGGGCTATTCATGTCTCCGAGGTAGAACGGATTGGTAGGTAAGGGACGCCGCAATGGAGTTCTAATGACGGCAGACCAACGATCGGAAGCTTCCCCCGATTGAAGTCGTTGTCTCTCAGTCTCCCGCTTCAGGAGGTGGGTACACTTTGATATACTTGTAGATGTACAACACACATCTAAAGCCTCAATACCGAACTCACGTGCGATTATATGGAAGAGGCAGAAAGGCACTTTGAAAGATCCATATTTGTTTATGATCGAATTGTACACTATATACAAGAATGGCACATGACAAAAAACACCAGAAGTTACCCAAGCAATGCCCATGATTTCCTGTTCCGATGTAATTTGTTTTTTTCCCACTCGCAAAAAAGTAACACCATTGAACCCGGCCGTGATGTATGTGTTGTCACCAAACCCCAAAAGTTTTCCGCCCCCTATTGAAGATAAATGATGCATATGTGATGCACGTTGGTAAAAAGGAAGACTCGTCGAAGAAAAAAAGCGAAGCGAAGCGAAGGAAGTTTTTGAATCCACTGATGGAAGAAGGGGGGTTTCTTTCATGTCGTCGTCATGATCACGTTCTAATGTTGTTGAGGTCGTGATGTAGTTTGATAGAGAGGTTGGTGTGGGTCAGGAAGAAACTAAGCTTGCTTTGCTTTAGTTGCTCTTCGTCAGGCTGCGGGCCTCGAGGCAGAGACCGAACTTGGTCTGGCAGCCGCAAGAGGGTCTGCACTGCAGAATCTTGCTGCCGCACTTGCCGGCGGCGGAGCAGCAGGAGCCGAAGGAGCTGCCCTCGCAGGTGAAGCCGGTGCTGCCACCGCAGGTACCGTCGGTGGAGGGGACAAGGGCGCCAGAGGCGGGAGCAGAGGCGGAAGGAGCGGCGGGGGCGGCAACGGAGGTGGAAGCCGGGACGGGGGCGGCCGAGGTTACGGGGGCGACAGTGGCGGCCGGGGCGCTAGTAGCGACGGGGTCCTCGGCGGCGTACTCAGCCGTGGGAGTAGCGGCGGGAGCAGAGGAAGAGGCGGCGACAGCGGTCTTGGAGGGGGTGGCGGAGGCGACGGCAGCGGCGGCGGTGTTGGCGGAGCCACCGAGGAGGTTGAGGTTGACGGCAGCGGGGATGGCGCCGGGGGCGGCGACGGTCTTGGCGGTCATCTCGATGGTGGGAGGGCCCTGCCAGTTGCCGGCCGTGCACTGGTCAGAGATGCCCTTGCACATGTTGTCGTTCCAGACGTAGCAGTTGGCGGCGCCAGTAGGAGGGGCGGAGTCGAAGCAAACGTTACCCTGGGCGTAGCAGGCGTCGACAGCGGCCCAGCAGCCGGTCTGGGTGGTGTAGGCCTCGGGAGCCTTACCGCACCAGTTGGCGTTCTTGATCAGGCAGTCAGCAGGGACACCGCCCTCGAAGGAGGTGGACTTTGCGCTGGCGGAAGCGGTGCCGACGGGGCTGTAGGGCTCGGGGCCGGGGATGGGGTAGGGGTACTGCGGGTTGTCGTAGAGGTTGAAGTTGTTGCCGGCCTCGGAGCCGTCAATGTAGCCGGGGATGCTGACGGAGTACTGGGAGGGGATCTCGAGAGCGCCGGAGGGACCATCGGAGACGTGGATCTGGGCGCAGCCGACGTAGTACTGGGGGTCGTGAAGGCTGACGGCCTGGTGGAGGGCGAGGATCTCGGTGCGGACGAGGTAGTAACCAGCGGGAAGACCAGAGGGGAGCTCGACGGTCAAAAGACCCTTGTTGGCGATGAGCTTGTCGGTGCACCACTGCTGAGTGGACTCATCGTAGCCCTCGTCCCAGATCTTGAACCAGTTGGGGCCAGCGGCGGCGGTGGTCATGTCGTCAACCTTCTTGACGTAGACGGAGCAGGGACCCCTGTGGGAAGGGTCGATGGAGCCTTCGGCACGGGCATCGGGCCACTGGCGGAACTCGAAGGTGAGCTTGGAGTTGCCGGGGGCAGCGCAGGTGTAAGCGGCAGCGATCTGGCCGTCCTTGCCTGTGGGTGATGTCAGTAAATGTGAATATCAAAGTGAGCAGCGCCCAAGCTTGTTGATGCTGGACGAAGGCGTGGTAGTAGCTTACCGCAAGCCATGTCGTCGCTGGTCAGGCCGGCAACGGGGGAGGTGGCGGTGTCTCCCTCCTTGGGCATACGGATGCAGGTAGCATCACCCTGGGACTCGCCGTTGATGTACAGCTTGGACATGAGAGTGTGGGCGTTGGCAGCGGCAGCCATGGCCAGGGCAGTGGTGAAGAACTTCATTTTGATGGGCTGAAAGTTGGGTATCCTGAGATGAGATGTTGCGTTTTTTGTGCAAGAAAGAACGTCGAGGTCCGAAAAAGATGGGTTTCTGTGTACAGCTGAGAGCAGGCCTGCTGAAGAAAGTCGAAATCGAAGATATCGAATGAAGGACTGAAATGTAGTTGGCGGTTTTGTTGCTTTGGTGTAAGCGCTTGGCTTTGCCTTGTTCAAGGAGTGGAACTGTTCAACAGTGACTTCGTGCTAGACGAGAGAGACTGAAGGAGCAAACGAACTGACGAAGAGTTGTTTGGCTCTGGTGGATATAAGGAATGTAAAGTTCGTTCAAGAAAGAGGACGAACAAGAAGGGAGTGTGGTATCAGCGGCCAGCTGTGTACAGAACGCGATGGGGGTCAAGAAACAAAAAGAGGGAGCGGCCCGATATCGAGGGCACCGAGATGGATTTATATCAACCAACCAACGGACCACAACCCCAGCGGTCCATGACAGGGCGAGCCGCGAGAGAGGGTCGGGCTACGCTACTGCGTAGCAAGGAGGGAGGGCGGCAGCGGTTTGCACAGTTGCAGTACGGATGCTCCATAGTGCCCTTGACCCTCTCCGAGGCTCCGTCATCCTGTTGGAAGAAGCACTAGCTGGGGGCGGAAGCGAATAGTGGCACTCTTGTTCAGCAAGAAGCTCAACCGCCTTGCACGCCCCCCCTTTAGACGTGCAGCTCCGCTCCTGCAAGGCCATAGACACCCCTGGTTTGGTTGCTTTCTCCATCTCTCATCTCGGGCGGCCTGGTACCTTGCAGTAGGCAACGGGCTGTGGACTGTGGGCGGTAGCAGTAGCAGCGGGCAGCAAGTTGGCTGTTGGCAACCACCCCCACTCGCCTTGTCCACTACTACAGAGAGTTCTGTGACTTCTGTCTTTTTCGTCACCATCCTATCTGTGCCTCTTCCGCGCCGCCATCTTGCCCCCAGTTCCCGTCTTGCAGGTTACATTGGGTTGGTGCGCTAGCGCGGTCATTCTGCCGAAAAAGGCATGCTTCAAGACAAATTGCCGCCGCCGGGTTGGTGGAGTTCCCACTGGATAGCTGGAAAGGATACGGGATCTGCCTTGAAGGGTCGCCTCTGTTCAGTCTTTCTCTGCCTGCCTAAGCTAGCCATGGGTGTCAGATCATGGTGCCGGGGGCGAGGGGGCGAGGGGGCGAGGGGGCACAGCAGAGAGATACCATGAAGAGAGGGACAGATACGGGTGTGCGTGTGTGTGGTGGTGAGATGATTCTGCCCGAGAGGAGCGAAGTGTGAATAGCGAGAGAGAGAAGAAAAAACAGTCTGACCAACAGGAAAGAAGCCTGGGCCCTTGCCAAGAGAAAAACCACTGACAAACAGAGAGGAAGTTCATATTGCAGGGACTCGTGGCGTGCGTTAGTGGGGACAACGGAGATGGGAACATGAAACAGAAGTGGGCGGCGCTACTGGGGGCACTTTGGGGGTACGTATCGCTGGTATCTCACTTCCTTCCCATCTTGCCATCCATCCCATCGTCCCTTCCATGGATTTCATCCCATCCTTCCAATCCATGATCCATCCCTCTTGCCCTCGTCGTCCGAACCCGCCCCGCCCTAATGGATACGTACCTGGCCGTGGCTACTGTCTAGTTCCATTGCCGTCGCCTTCGGGGAATTACTGCGTAGGATTTTCCAAGGCACAGAGAGCAAACAAGGCCAAGTGATCGACCAAGAGCCGAACAACGAATTAGACGCGCGGTGTTATCATACCATGCCACAGGATCAGAGAGGCATTTCCTTTCCCTCAGCCCTGGGTCCGTGGTTTGCGGGACCGAATGGATAGCCGCGTCCACTTCTCTCTCCTCCCCGAGTGCCCGAGTCCCCCGACAACGCGCACAGTCTGGACTCCAGAGACTCGCAACGCTCTCTCTGGAGTCTGCCCACTGAATACCAAGACCGGATCATCGTCATGGAAGCAAGAAGAAGCCCGGTAGCTGCAGATGGACCCAGACATTGCCGCGCTAGAATCTCCCACCAAACGATATACTGTGCTGATAGGAATATGTGTGTGCACATAAAATTGCCTCTGATCTTAGCAGAAAGCGAGCAATGGAAACGCGCAGAGCCGATAGTTCAGAGGCCGTTTTAAGATTCGTCGATCTCCCCTGACACTAAACCGTTTCGGCCCATCACGAAAAGCCGAATAGGTGCAGATTCGCGTGTGAACCGCGGGGTTCAGGAGAAGGAGGGGGGGGTTTACTCGAGTCAATACGGATGTTGTCAATCAACTCCCGCGAGTGTGACTGCAGAAGATAACCGTACCTTACTGTGATACCTCAGAGGCGAACCGGAACGTAAGTTTTAGGGGGCCCAGGGGCTCGGGAGGGAGGCTGTCATCAGCTAGATAACTCGCACTTCAGCTTTTAAACTCGTGTTTAGTTCCGCCTCCGCCGCCACAAGTTTGGCCGTTTGACCATGGCACCTAACGACACTTTGTCTCGAAAAGGTGAAGAAGGCAGGCTGGGCCGGGCTTGGCCGGCTAGCTTGTCCGTCTGTCTAATGTCTATCGCCCGAGAAGTTTCGCTTGGCTGCGTCGATTGATCGTCTCGTTGACTGATTGGCGCAAGGGGTAGCGGGAACAATTTGGAGAAGGGGGTTGGATAGTGTTTGTGTTAACACAGAAGGGGGAAAGAAGAAACAATCTTGTCACTTGAGATCTTGGGTAGTCTGAAAAAGAATCAAAAAAAATGAGACGAACCATGGTTGAGGCGAGACAAGTCAATCAACTCCTGACTTGCCTCCCGTCGGGCACGCATGCCCACACGCTGCTGTGCATACCTTGCAGAGTACACGTCTGCTGAGATGCATTAGCTAATCCATTCAAGCACCAGCGAAGGGGTTCTGGAATGACACCAAGCACAGTAAGGTTAAAACGTTTAGGCAAACTGTTTTGAAACTTGGGAAACGCACCTTAACAGCAATTAACTAAGCTGCCAGGTAAGCTTGAACTGCAAAGTTGTAACGTACTAAACACATAACTGGGCCGAGGGACCCAGAGCCACGCATGTTCCGGCACCAGGTACGGATACCAACTTCTGAGTATTTCCCACTTCCAGCTCCTCGATCCAGTTTCTCCAGTGTGGTACCAAGACCCAGAAATCCCAAGAGTCCAGCCAAGTTCTAGCCCATTCTTTTCTCGACTGTGAGTTGTGATGAGTTTTTATTCGATTGCACTCCAGCACTCCAGTAATCATTTCCCCAGGTTACATTACAGCGAAAGAAAAAAAAAACCACAAAAAAAAGTCTTGTTTCTTCATCGCGGACCAGTTGGTGACCAGGCGTCACGCCCTGCCAAGAAGCCCACTCCAGATCCCACCAGTCAAGCCTGTCAGGTGTCTCCGTATAACCTGTTCCCGAGCCGCTGTTTCGTTTTTGCCAATGAACTCTGGGACATTCCACAGAGACCACGCGAGAAGTGGAAGGGGTGGGAAAGACGAGACGAACGCTTTCTCTCCTTCCTTCCAGCCGCATCCGAATTCCAAAGATCTAAATCCGAACTAACCGTCGTCCCTTTTCGTTCCCGATTGGCAAGCTGAATATAGCTAAACATCACACACGCAGCCGCCAGCCGCCCAGCCGCCTTACTGCGTCAAACATGCATTCTCAATTCTCAGCAGCGTTAGGTTGCTTACTGACTTTTTGGGGCCGGCCCCCCCTTGATCATGCCCCCATATGTCCCCCCAACCCCTGAATCAGAACGAAAAGAGGACCAGCAAACGACTGGCTCCCATTCATCGCTGACAAGATCCTCGAAAATCTCGCAGCCCAACCTTGTTCTCCACAGTTTCCGCGGTATCTCTCTCTTCCAGTCTCCCTCTCTTCAACCCATGATCCACGGATCCCTACCTTGCTGTGGACTTTCCCCTGGTGGCCCGTGAGACGACATCACAGAGACAAGAAAAGGGGTGGCGGTCTTGACTTTCTGGCAGGCCAGCGTCTAGACTTTCCGACTCGTGGTTCACTGGTCTCTCTGCCCGCCAAAATGTTGCTGAAATCCACCGTCTGCCCGGGTCACCCGTCGGATTTCATACTTCATATTCATTCACAGAGAGCCTCACTGGCTCACTCTCATTCATCCTGCTCTCACTCTCCATCACTCCCTCTCCCGCGGACCTTGACCATGGACCGTGGTGGCCCGTGAGTTATGAACCCATAAACCCGTAAGATTCCCACTTTTCATGTGGACAATGCACAATCTCGGAGCGACTCCTCTTACACCCATCTCGCTTCTTTCTTGATTTGATCAAAGTTGTTTAATTATGTTGATCCCGCTTACCGGTATTCCCCTCTCTCTCAGCTGCTGCTCGTGCTGTCTTTTCTGCTCTGTTTATCGCGCGCATTTCCGTACCGCCTTGTTCCTAGTCATCTACCTTATCCATACCTATAACGGTCGAGGCTCAGCTTGCTAGCAGTGGCCGCCGCACAAGTTTTTACCTATTATGTATACAGTATCCATTCTCTGTTGATTATGTTCAAATCGTCCCAGGGTTGTGCTTGCCCATTCATCACCGGGGAAGAAAGCCGCGTCCGAAAATGACAATCCGATTGTTCTCCCTCCACTGAGGAGGGCGGGCCTAGTAGATGGTCAGACACGTTTTTTTCAATCAACGAGCATTCCAGCACCGCCCAAAGTGTGACCAAGGAGGAAAGAACAATGGGCAGCGAGAAGTGTTACTACCAGAGTTGGTCACTGGTGAGACAGATTTCAACATGATGGAAAATGACTCGGGCACAGGCCGAGCCTCAATCGCATATCCACTGCCCACAGCCGTACGACGGTCCGCAGCCCGAGAGTACGCGGCGTCCCCAGATGATATCTTGATTGCAATTCCACCATCAAGCACTGCGGCAGCCTCTCTCTGTATCCACTGATGATTAGGTTCGTCTCTCCGCCCACTCGCCCGTCCCGAAGGAAAATAGCTTGTTTGTCTTGCACCGCCCACACTCACGGGTCTCGCAGCAAGACATGCCCACCTCACTCGCTCCCCCCCTACTGTGTACGGAGTATGTCTGTCTGTCCGTCTTGTCCGATGCCTTGCCGCTACGTCCGCACCATTTCTGAACTACACGGCCAAAACTTGCCAAGATAGAATATCTCAGACATTGATCGAATCTGAGAACTTGAAACTTTTCAGTTACCATAGTGCTGTTGCACTAGTCGTCAAAAGTCAGACACCTTGTTTTGGTATGCACGTGTGGCCTGCGTACGTGCGCATCCGAGAGAGAGAGGAGGGATGTGTCGTGCTGCGCTGCGGCTGCTTGCGCAGAAACGATTGTTCCCGTCTTGGCGAAAAGGGATCAAGCCCGCCAGCGTAGGTAGGCGAGTTAGATGACGTACGTTATGTCGTGGCCGTTTGTTGTTGTTGACTGCGACCATACGCCGTAAGGAGAACGCATGGGCTCTCGACGAGTAATCACCTTGTCCCTAGACTCTTATGTCCCAATCTGCCAACTTTGTCTGAGTTTCTGAATTGTCTCTGATCGGGTTGCCTGAGCCGACGATGATTGATACGAGTCACTTCCCCTTGCTCGGCATCACCGCTTACTTAACCTGTACATCTTGACCCGATGCGTTCGGTAGGTAAATACACCGTGCTCGCGTCAACCTCATGGTCGTATGAAGCTGGCATGTTCAGGACGATTGACTCTGTCTGAAAGGAGTAGAGCATTGTCTAAAGTCTGCAAGACGTGGTTGAGATGGTGTCATACTGTTCACCAGGTATTCTCAATGAATGAAGATCCCCTCTTAGCCGCGTCCTGAAATACACCCATCTCTGTAGTACGTTGTCTATGATTGCTCACAGTAACTCTTCGCAGCAGTCATGCGTCGAGGTCAGTTGTCAGGTGCCACGACTATACTAAGCGCAACCACACCAGCCAACCATAGCTTGCTACGAGAACATCACATCGGACGGCTTGAGGCATCAGGGCGAGAAACTTGGTGGCAGAGAGGAGAGGTTTCTTGATGAATCAAAGCCCGCCGAGGGAGGAGCGGTTCCAGCCTATAAGAAGAGCAGGAGCATGGAAGAGAGGGACACGATTTGTGTCACTTGTCTTACTCAACTCAGAGTCCCTCCACTCCATCTCCTATGCAGTTCCCCGACTCCTACTTCGCGGAAGCTAAATCACACCTACTATTACACCACACCCCAAAAAAGGTCTCTATGCAAAAGGCCAAACCTGTCACTCTCTCCATAATACAGTTGTCCAGCGTCTGTTGGTTGAATATTCCAGGTAAATTGAATACTGGGCGGGGAGCTATACACCCTCCCTTACGTCGCTCTCATTTTTGGAGTTTCTTTTGATACACGGTATTGTACACACGCCAAAGACCTCGTGGGTATCTTTTACACTTTTTCATGGTTTGAGTCGTTTCTGGCAGATTTCTCTCTGTTTATGACTCGCTGATCTTGGCGAGGATCCTAGGTGAAGGGGATCACGTTAGTGACCTTGTCTTTCTTTTGGTACAACGCATCGAACTGCTTGCTGTCTGAAAGGGTTTGTGTGGTAAAGGGACTGGTCTAGACTCACTCGCTGTCACGGAAGAGGTGGTACTCCTCCTCACCGACCTTGACGGGGGAGCCGCCGAACTGCATCAAATCTCGTCAGCACATCGGACCAATATTGCACCCGTTCAACCTGATCACCCATCCTGTCTTCTCACGCCCCCATCATCCCATTACTCTATTTCCACTTCCGCCGACATAATGCGGGGAACAGGTAACAAGTAAAGAGACTCCGGGTCCTGCACATTCCCGACACTGCGCCGCCTCCAAGGGCCAGGTCAAAGAAGCAAGGAAGCGAAGAATCGAGAGAAAATAGATGATTGGCGCCGCAGCTAATATTGCCGTCAGGGATCGAAAACGTACCTGGGGAATCAGGACGCGGTCACCAGAGGCGACACCCATGGGCAATCGCTTGCCATCTCTGTCGAGGGCACCGGGGCCGACAGCGAGAACCTTGGCCTCGTTGAGCTCCTTGACGGAGGACTCGGGGAGGAAGATACCGCTGGCGGTCTTGGTCTCAGCCTTGACGCGCTGGACGAGGACACGGTCGAGAAGGGGCGCAAGGGCGCGGATGGAGCGGAAGGAGGCAGACTGCAATGCATCTTGTCAGCAAAATGGCTTCGCGAGATGTTGCATTGCTGTCAATGGCGGCAGACCATGTCAAGGGCTCATATGAGGATGCCCCGTCGTGCGGCCGACGTAAGGGGAAGGCTGCTGCCGGGACCGCGGCCTAGAACTGAGGGATGCCAACGTACCATTGTGACTGTTGTGATGGGATTGACAGCGAAAGCGGCAACTTTGGTCTGTTTGGAGGGTTTGGGCGGATGACGATCGGTGAAGTGTAGAGTCGATACGGGGGGACGAACTTTAAGCCTTGAAGCTATTCCAAGAGCTTCCAGAATGTCAACAATTTTTTGGGCCGATCGGCCAAAGGATTTCCCGAAAGCCCCACACCATTACATACCCCTGGATATCGCCCGATTGGCTGCATATGCCGAGGATGAATGAGGTACTTACCAATCGATCATATCACATTTGACGTATGGACACAGACCATCCACGGATGAAGGTAAGGGTAAGTTGCTACCTTGCTGAGACTTGGGATACCTCGTGATGTCACTTGATCACAATTGGCTAAATCTTGAGTCTTCTCTGAATAGTATTATCTACCTATCTAATTCAATCGCTTGATCCAAGGCCGTGGGCGGGGCCGCAGCAGCATCTACAAAACCTCAAGACGGACTCCGATACCACCCAAGCTCCAATATCATCGCTGCGTCCCCAATCACGAGGGGCTCATGTCATTCCAAGTGTCTTCCACATCCTGTCCCATTCCAAAACCCCATCTACAACCGGTTAAACGCCTTTCGGACATGCAATTTGTGTTGACCGCACCCGTGCAGTGACCCCTACTTCGGGGGTTGTGGCGGCTCAAGAGTGTGAATGTGATCCTCTGCGTGTACAACGCGGCCCGGCTCGGGTTGCTGACAAATAATTGTGTTGGCAACCCAGGGCTCATCGAGAATTTCTTGCATCGTCGCACGATCCTTCACCTTGATCTCCAGCATGCGGCCAATGATGTGACGACTCTCGCGAGGGAGCAGGCGCAAGATCCTCCAGGGACCTCTTATGACCTCTTTCTTGTCGGCTGGTTGCTGGCCGTCAGACTTAGTCGAAGTCTGCGCCGAGCTTCCCTGTGCTGCACTCCCCTCGCCGTCCTTGGGAACGTCCTTCTGGTTCTCCTTTTGGTTCTCCTTCTGGCTTTCTTTCGGCTCGTGCTTGTGAGTATGATGCTTGCCGTCCTCGAAAATATCTCTCTGAGGAGTGTTGGAGAGATCGTTGGCAGACTTTGACGGCATGATCAGCTTTTTAGGGTCGTGGCCTGGTGTTGGCTCAGCAGCGAAAAGCTTGAACGAGTTGTCCGTCATACGAGGGACCTTCCACGGAAATCTGCGCAATGTCATACAGCAAAAGATAATTGCCAATGACCAAATATCGACGGCTTGGGGATCATATTTTCGTTCGTCGTAAACTTCAGGAGCCAGGTAGGGGTCGGAGCCCACGATGCCTATAATCAATCAGCAAATGCGTCAAAGCAAGTTCCATGGGTAACTAACCTGAAGCGAGGACAATGTCGCTCTCGAAAGGATACTTGTAAACGTGGGCACTACCAAAGTCGATGATTTTCATAATTCCATGCTCACTGACCACGACGTTGTCAAGCTTCAGATCCCGATGAGCAAGACCCATGCTGTGTAAATATGTCACACCGTTGAGTATCTGCAAGAAGCAACATCCGACCTCCTCTCGTGTCATCTTGCCAGTCATGACACACGCGAAAAGGTCAAACGGGGCGTACTCCATGACCTCGTACCACTTGCCCTTCTCCTGCAGAATATCCAATGTCTCGATGACATTGCCATGGTGTAGAGTTGAGCCAACGCAAAATTCAGCTGTCAGCTTCTTGACGTACTCTTTCTCAGTTTCATATGAATGTCTCGGTCGGAATTCCTTCACGGCGAAAACGACACCGTCATCACTGCGCTTCATCAAACGAACAGATCCTCCAGCACCCGATCCTAGGACTCTGCCGAGCTTTCCATATTTCGAAGTAAGTCCGTGGTCGTCTCCGAAGGGAACATGTTGCGACCCTCTGGTAGGGGGTGTCTTGGTGCCCGATCGAACCGATGATGGGGAAGCTTCCCTCTTCATCTTGTGATGTCCGCCAACCTTGAAAAACCTCTTCAGGTCGGCAAAGGAGCCTTGTCTGCTCGTGATGCTAGCCGAGTCATCGTGAGGAACCTGCAGCTCGTCGCCATGTCCCTTCATGCCCAAGAGCCCGGAGTGTCTTTTGTCGCTTGCTCGGCCCAGACTTGAGGTAGAACCAGATGGCGACGACCCGTGCTTGTTTTTCCGGCGCGAGAAGACGAATCTTGAATCGATCTGGCCCCGCTGCGGAGCAGGAGCTGGTGGTTGACGTTTGTGAGCCGCATAAGGGTCGTTGGCATCTCCGCCTGGTGTCATCGGCTTGGAGTAGTACAATGAGGCCCGAGATGGACTAGATTCTCGCGAAACCGGCACTGATCCTCCAGGACCGACAGAGAACATTCCCCTCCTGTGCGACCTCGTGTCGTGTGGTTGGTCTTCTGCCGAAGCTGATCGCTGAGGTACCTCCTCCGTCGACTTGCCTCGGACGGGCAACTCCTTCCTGGTGGATGATGGTGGTGAGTCCTGGGAGGACGAAGCCTGCGGAGTGATGACATGGGGATCGCTCGTGGATGACTTGCGATCGTCATTTTGATCTCTACTCTTCCTGGCTGTCGGGTCTGAGGGATCGGTCCCCGCCGGGGTCAGAGGAGGTGACTGCATCGGATGCGCCGGACCAAACCGCGGCGATTTCGGTCCGCTGGAATTCGGGGTTGGCAGTCGACTGTTGTCGGATTCCTCCTCTCGTGAGCCAACCTATAGGTGCCGGTGGTTAGTAAGAAGCAAGTTGTGCAGGCTGGCGCGTGCGATGCAATGGCCGAGTGGTATTGTCATGACAGGTTGGGGGTCAACTGGGATGAGCATGAGACTGATCATGGGAGGTTCCGACGAGGAGCTCCATCGAGAAGAAGCCTCAGATGATTATAGCGAAGACGAGGTGAGATATTTGGGGAAGACAAGTCTGAACGTTGAGGCAGTGTTGGTTGGGTGGAGGGGTAGGTATGAGACTTTGAAACACAAGGCATCAGGGCGGACGCCCAAGCCAACAGGAAATAACGTCAAGAAGCTCCGAGACCACGCATAAACCGAAGAGTTATGACGGAACAGACCACTTACGCGTGATGCAGGTAGTGAGTATGGCTCGAAGCCAAAGACGTTCATCCGGCGCTGCTGCAACGGTGCACCTTGAAGGGACTTGGAGAGAGCTCTGATCTGATCGGGCGTGACTTCGGCCAAGGACTCTTCGCCGTCTCCGGTGGCGGCATCGGTGGGAGAAAGAGTCTCGGTGGGTGATGTCGTGGTGACGGCTGGCGTTATCTCTTCGACGGAAGAAGCGAAGCGGACGGCGGGTGCATCTTGAGCGGACATCTTGTCGTCTTTGTGGAGATTTGGGTTATCTGGAGGATTGCGGGTGATTTCTAGGCATTGCGCACAGCGGTCAGCACAAGACGGGATCTGCGTTGAGGATAAGATGCAGGTTTGGGGTATGAGCGTATGTGTGAGAGTGAGCGTGGACGTGGGACATTGGGCGAGTGAATGTTTGTTTGACTGTGACATGCGCAACAGACGAACCGAGGGCGGGGTTGCGCGCGCCGGAACAGACGGAAGGATATGGCGTTTGTACCTGGGACTTTGACGTCCTCTTTCTGAGGATCGCGGGCGGGAGACGGGGCAGCCATAGGCTTGGCTGTAGCTGCGGGCAGTGACTGTTTGTCGTCTGCAGCTTCTCTGGAGTCGAAAGAGGACGATGATGACAACGGATGGCGGGGAAGAGGAGCGAGAGGAAAGAAAACCAAGACCAAACGACGACAACACGAAGGGCCGGGCCTGGGAAAGAGAAAAGTACGGATACCCAGGACTAGGTGGATGAGTGAGGTGTGGATGCCAATTGCGGATGGTGGGGCACTTTGAGATGCACTAAGACTAAGAGTCAATGGAAGTACCTAATCACTGCGTACCTGATGGGAAGGTACTGGTCAAATGCACGGCATGGGTACTAACGGAGTACCTGGACGTTGCAAAAAATTGAAGGTCTTTGCCGGAGGATCTCTCCCTGGCCTGTGATTTGACATGTATTATTCAACATCGTTGTCGCATTCATCTCACGTCTTTTTCTGTGCTGATCCGGCCCAAGACTCGGATGAACAGGCAAAGAACGAGGTCACCTGAAGAGACATTCCCGGTATGTAGACTCCGGGATCCGAGGGGAAAATATCAAGGTGAGAGCCCGAACCCGGTGCAGATACGTATCGCGGAATCTCGAGTGCGCTGTTCACGGGTCCGTCTGACCTCCCGTAACCCGTGCCGAGCCAGGTACTGTGATATGAAAGATATTGTAGAGGAGTATACCAAGGTGGGAGGGTCAGCAAGTACATGATACTTGTGCTAAGTGAGTGAGCCTGAAAAGGATGCAATCTGAATGGTCAACTGGATCGTTATCCATTCCTTATCGGGGAAGCGGTGGTCTGGATAAGACACGGTGACATGGCACTGGAGCACCAGGGCCGCCGAAAGGGAGCCGAGAAAGGTGAAGGGGGGCGCCACTGGGCTGGAGACTGGAGGTGTTTTTTTTTTTTCTCGGCTTGGACTCTTGGAGCCTTGGAGACGGCTTGGGAACGGGAGAAATACTTGGCAGTACCCCCAAAAATCATGGATGCATTGCGCGTATCTGCATCAGGAACCCGGCCCAAATACCTAGGGAAGGCCCTTGCCTACCCTGGCGCATGGCAGCTCCTGCCTGTCCCTGTGGTGATCGGAATATTCTATTTTTTTCTACCTCATGACCAGTCGGTTCTAATTTTCTGGACTTGTCCTTTCGTGCTCCCTCGGTGATCGGCTTTTTCCAAGATCCCTTCCGAGAGTGC
Source organism: Colletotrichum simmondsii (assembly GCA_001563135.1). NCBI lineage: Eukaryota > Fungi > Ascomycota > Sordariomycetes > Glomerellales > Glomerellaceae > Colletotrichum > Colletotrichum simmondsii. The sequence goes on along the minus strand of JFBX01000757.1, from coordinate 423,458 downwards.
CCATCACCTCAGACCGCCCGTCTTCAAAGTGCCCCCAATATGCGCCGGGGGGTGGTTTCTCGGCTTCGCATCCGTGACACATGCGACAGCTGTGAGGCGTTGTTATTCGGCGGCTCGGCGGTACCTATTGGTAACATTTTAACCGTTTTTACGAACCTCGCAGCACACCAACGAAGACTCATCCATGGATGTTGATGGTTTTTGCCTGCTTCGGCCGCGGCCCGATCTCCACAAGGCCGATGACTCTTTCAATTCCTCGCGCCTCTTGAAAATCTTTTCTTCTGGTTCAGGCTCTTCATTCCGCCGACGGTAACCAGGGCATACCCGTCCACAAGGTCAACGAACGCCAATGCGCACCAGATTATTCGACAATGCACCTCTTGTCTAGGCCGGGTCGAACGAGTCAAGCCTGCTAGGAAACCAAAGCACACCATTCTCAAGTCGTCTTCGCCCTCCTTCAGGCTTCAACAAACGAACAATAGATTACCTAGTAACTCTGTGAAGGTTGAACGCACATCCGACGGCCCGCCAAAAGAAAACCTCGACGCTCACCGGCTTCCACGAGCCGCGAGGTCCAGCTCTCTGTCAGCTTCCGGCAAGCAGGAGTCGAGACTGGGGTTACGATGAAGTGATGGACAGGAACAGACGGAGCTTTGCTCCCCATTTTCCCCAGCTGCCCACTAGCTCGAGACACACTTTCAGAGTACATGCCGAGACGTACCTTAACTGGCCTGCCTTCGTCCCGCCCTTCCGCCCTACGAACACCGCCGCATCTCCGGTCCCAGACCGACGAGCCCAGCTGCCCCAGCACAGTGGCGTGCTTGCTGATGTGTTGCACCTGCAGCATGAAAACAGCCACTGTTCCGTCACATCACCGGCTTCGAATCGGTCCCACACTGACGAGGCTTGGAGGCGTTCTTGCAGATGACAGGCTGCTGCTGATGGAACCCTTTATCCAGGCACGCTGCAAAAGAGGACCGCCTTCCAGGGGCACCAGATGGGAAAATCTCCATCGGCATGGCCCTGGCATTGTCTAGATCTGGGCCTGCATTTCGTCGCAACCAGCGGGCCTCCACCGACGGAGCTGAAGCATCTGCCACTGGGACCCGTTACCTAATGCTGCACAGCAAGTGCCTTCTTGCGTAAGCTTCTTGGAGGAAGCTTCGCATCATAGGACAGGCAAGGTACTGCCTACGAGACGCTTCACTGACCATGAGGAGGAAAACGTGTAGGCTTTCAGTCTCGACAGATTTGTCGATCTCGATTGCGAAGCTTTGAGAGACTTTGAACCATCTCTTCCCCACTGATGTGCTGGCTTTGCCGCTTGCATATCAGTTCTAGACCGCTGATCGCACATCTGACTTTGGAACGACCTTGTCAATTATCCCCCAATCCTGTGGTTCAGCACGGCACAATGAGACTTTCCCCTCACACCATCTCACTTCGACATACAAAGTTCTGGCGGGCCATGATCCAATCCGCTCGGCGACTTACTCAAGCAGGCGTGCAATGATTGGCATTTTGTCATAATCTCTTGGTTCTACATCGATTTTTCCCTTCCGAAGTCTCGCACAACGGCCAGACAGCTAGTCGTTTCGGTCTCCCACGGACGGTTGTCGTACTCGCACTATCGTGCGCAAGTAGAAGCGTGAGAACGGACTTCGCCTCAAAACGAGACATATGTTCAACGTCACTGCTCAGTTGGGACTTCTGGGGCGCATGAAGCATCCCTTCAGGCGTGCCATGTTCCGACCACGCGGCGCTAGTGTATGAACGTTTTTTTGTCGCCGTGCTCTGCCTTTGCTTGGCGGTTGAGATTCTCATCGTACAGTACCTCCTGTCTGCTATTCTAACGTCGCCTCGCCTCGATCCTCCAATAATTGTACATGGGCACGCTCTTCTTCGTTTGAGATGGTATACAAGTGGATGCTTTCTTTCCGCGCCTGACTCCGTTTTTTATACGTGGTTGAAAATAGACTGTTGCAGGACACGTGCTCTATGGCACGACGTTGATACCAATGGACTTGCACTGGTAGATGACGGAGCGGCAGATGGCCTCGAGGCTGAGACCCGATAGACGCATTTCCGTCTGCTTGATCTTGGCGATCTCGTATACGTGCTTCAAGCTGACGGTTCCGACCGTCTCCTTTCCGGGGTTGGTTGCGCCCTTCCGCTTGCCCTTCTTGCCGACCGGCACCTCGGCGGCGTTGAGGAGAAGCCAAGATGTGTGAGGTGTGCGGATGTCAAAGTGGAATGATCGGTCGCCTCGGACAGTGACTCGACAAGGCATCGGCGTGCCGGTGATGATGTGTGCTGTCCTTGCATTGAACTCCTGTCGATTGAGCAGAGACACGTTAGCATTGATCTCAACCATGGCATAACCAACCCCTTAAAAGCACAGATGTTGGGCAGAGAGTGGCATGTGTTGCTTCATCAGACTCCCAAGGGCAAGTCTCACCTTGCAAAAATCCATCGACTTGACACCCTTGCTACCCAGCGCAGGACCAACAGGCGGACTCGGGCTGGCCTGCCCGGCGCCCACGATGAGCTTCACGACCTGGTCGGCAACTGTCGCTCCTCTCTTGGACATGGTGGCGGATATACAGACGAGTCTGCTCGTTGGGGGGAAAGGGGGGTGACGGGTGGGTGGTGATGGGCAAGTATACTGCACCGCGCGACGGACAACCAAGCTTCAATCAATCCGACCTGATGCTGCACCTTTTCGGAGGTGGAAAATTTAGGAGCCTTGAAGCACCAGCCACGCGCCAAAGGTCCAAGCGACCGGGATGCTCGGGGGAGCGCAGGATCCACCCTGATCGCATTAGCCACAGTTTCACCGTCATTGGGTCGTGGGATGACCCCTCGGCCCCTCCGCTGGCTCTTGTTTGGGGCGGTCAACTCAACTTCTTCTCAACTCGGTTTTCCTCTTAAGAACACCACCAAGAAGCTTGTTTCTCTTATCATCCGTGTATAGACCTGCTGCATTTTACCGCCATCGACGACCACCCTTTATACCCCTCCCGTTTCCATCCGTCGTCACCCGCTCACGCGTCCTGCCGTCAACATGTTCAAGTGGGCGCAACAAAAGTAATTAGTGTTTGCCGTCCCTCAATGTTGCGTCAGCCAAGGCTAACCTTTTGATTCTGCCAGGCTCGCCGATGTGGCAGGTACCCAAGAGCCCATCTACGGCCCAACAGCTATCAGATCTGTCGCCGAAGAGGCCAAGACGACTACCCACACGGAGACAACCAAGGATGACTTGAAATGGATTGCGGCCGACTCGACCTCTGTTGAGACGCAGAGCTTCTACCTGATGGGCGACAACGGACACCTTGGGCTGGCCCAAATTATCTACAGCAACGTTGGGTATGGGATAGCTTCCGTGCCTTTCACGTCTGTCTCTTCATGCTGACCCCATGTTCCAACAGTGGCATCCGCACAACATGCCAGTTCAACGCCAAGATCTTCTACCCTAACAAGTCGAAGCCGACGCTCTGGGAGACCACGCAGCTCAGCCACTACGAGGTGAGCGAGGACCGGATGTCCTTCTACGCCGATGACTGCGCCGTCGAGCTGTCCGAGGACGGCACCTACTACACGATCAAGAGCATGAACTCGGAGAACGCCATTGTCAACCTCAAGGTCACCCGCATGTCGCCCGGCTTCCATGCTGGCAAGACGGGCAAGACGCTGTTCGGCACCGACATGTCGAAGCCCTGGGGCACCATGCGCCACGCTTTCTGGCCGCGTTGCATCACCGAGGGCACCATCACCACCAAGGACGGCGCCGTCGACTTCAAGGGCCGGGCCTTCTACGTGTACGCGCTGCAGGGCATGAAGCCTCACCACGCGGCGGCCAAATGGAACTTTGTCGACTTCCAGGGCCCCAACTACTCGGCCGTCATGATGGAGTACACCACCCCTCCCTCGTACGGCTCGACCACCGTCAGCGTTGGTGGTATCGCTAAGGACGGCGAAATGATTTACGGCGGCGTCACGCAGACGGCCAAGCACACCAAGGCGAAGAATGATTCCGTCAACGAGTGGCCCGAGCCTGAGGAGGTCAAGTTCACTTGGTCCGGCACGGACAAGGATGGCAAGGCCGTGGAGGGTGTCATTGAGGGCCCTCTGGGCGAGAGACTCGACAGAGTGGACGTACTGGCTGAGGTCCCCGGCTTCGTCAAGAAGATAGTAGCTGGCACGGCCGGCACCAAGCCATACATTTACCAAGTAAGTCCCCGGACTGAATTCCTAGTGGCTCAAAGACGCAAGCTGACAACAATTACAGTACTGCCCGACAGAGAAGAAGCTCACTTTGAAGCTCAAGATTGGAGACCAAGAAATCTCCGAAGAGGGTCTCTGCTTCAGCGAGGCCACCTTCATCTCCGAATAGACGTATGGACAATGGAACGACGGCGATGAAATTCTTGGGTAGTTATTGCCGGTCTGGTTAGGCGTTCAGATGGGGGCTATGGTCACTCGTTGAATTGGGTACGCATACTTGTTCTATAAAGCTGTTCTAATACAAATACACACTTTCAACATTCTGCATATGTCGTGCAAGTTTCTGATCACTGAAAATCCTGTGCTACCGCAGCCAGCATAGCTCCTCTGTGCCGTAGTGCTTCAGCTCTCAGCTATCCAAAAGCTGGGGCATCACATAGACCCCGACCCCGACTTCAGAGTTTCTCTCTTGAAACAAGACATATGACAAACATTCGCCGGCAACTTCCCTGCACCTGCATTGCGAGCGATGAGTTTTGACAGTGCGTGGTGTGTGTTTCTACGGTGTTTTTGCACGGGGCAGCTCAGCACGGGCCAAGTTGAACCGATAAGACTTGAGACGTGACCGATAAGGCAAGGGAGAAACGTCACTGCCGCACCTGCCCATCTCCAATGGATCAATGGCAGGTGCCAACCTTACCTACCTTACCTCCACTGCCCTGCATCCAGTGCTTCTATTGTCTCTGGGTACCACAAAGGCCCCCTAAGGCTGCCTCAAAACCTCCTTAGCTTACGGTTATTCCCCCACATATTCGCTGCCAACTCCTCCACAACAGTCCCTAAGCGGCGCGTTCACCCACCCACCCACGATCCTCGCCTTAAACTCGCAGTTTGTCGATTCACGATCCAAAAGAAAACACCAGCAGAGTTCCTCATTCGGCAGTCTACACCTACATCATCGTCACTTCGCCATGCCGCCTGTGCCCGCGATCCGCGGCGGTCCGTGGGCCTCGAGCTCCCGCGGCAAACGCGGCACAGCTTCAAAGGTGCATCAAGGCGGTAAAGGCAAGACGGTGCTGCAGAACGCGGGGACCGGTGCAAAGAGACACCGGTAAGTGGTCTCCTTTTATCGATCTTCACTTACGGCAGGTGAGATTCGGCTACTGACTAGGAGAATTAGAAAAATAATGAAGGATTGTATCCGGGGTATTAGTATGTTGCACTTGACTCAGTTGACGGCTTACACACCCTTGGATTTGAGGAGCTGACCCGTATTACTTATTTAGCTAAGCCTGCCATTCGGTATGTTTTTCTTCCTTGATTGCAGGAGGTTTTCTCCTTGATCGAAATCTCTTGGGGCTCCCGGGTAAGGGCGGATGGCCTCGGGGTTCCTGAGATGAGGGTGATGAAGGGGACTTGAGTTGAGCTCTTCCTCGGACGAATCTCATTTTAGTCTCACCACGCACATCGTCATCCTCGCCCACCTCACCTGCGTCTCTCTAACATAGCGACTACCTACATCTACCTCCTTCCGCCTTCCCTTTGAGGAATAAATCTAAAGCTAACCGCTCATTCTCACTTTAGTCGTCTGGCTCGTCGTGGCGGCGTCAAGCGGATTTCCGCCATGATCTACGACGACGCTCGCGAGGCTCTGAAGACCTGGCTCGAGTCTGTAAGTACACACTCTAATTTGCAG
>JFBX01000757.1:399266-417528 GCA_001563135.1 Colletotrichum simmondsii | reverse complement strand
TTTTTTTTTTTTTTTTTTTGGTCTTCACGAAAGGCTGACGAGTTGCAAATAGGTCCTAAGAGACTGCGTGACGTATGCGGAGCATCGTAAGGCGAAGACTATCACTATTCACGATGTAAGTCTCATGACCTGCCTCCGTCGGATTCTAGTGGCGGAGTCGGTGTTGTTCTGTGATGATTGGTATCTGACGTTTCCCTCCCCTTAGGTCTTGCATTCTCTGGCCCGCAAGGGCAAGCCAATCTACGGATTCGACCCCGATACCTTTGTCGACCCGAAGTCGCGCAAAGCAAAGGCGGCAGGCATTCAAGACTGAGAGGGTTGGCCGGTTTACCTCCTCTTGCGTTTCTTCATGCTTTAGAAAGGCAAGCTGTTGGTCAAAACCGCCAAAAGGATTTCTACCATCGGTCAGAAAAGCGTGTCATCCCCACAGCTATTCGTCGGACCTTGTCACCCTTTCTGGGTCCTCTTCTACCAGTATTATGAGGTAAAGGCACCTCTGACGTTTACGGTTGAAGCGAGTATGGACGACAAAGGAGTACGAAAATATTAGGGATATGTGTGTGTCTCACTTTCTTTCTGGATCCCGACGTTGGGGTTATGAGGCCTTGCAAAAGAGGATTCTCGATGGTCAGGAGAATCTCGCGTGGGGATGCGCGAAACTTATCGACCGCCTGAAACGACGGAGGAGAGAAATATCATGTCATCGCGAAGGAAAGACTGAAAGAAAAGGATTTTGGAGACTCCCTATTCGGATATTCGAGCCTCAGGGTGGAGGAAAGAATGGAAACCCCGTACATTGTCAGCTCTCGATTCTGGGCACATCATCAAACAAAGTCAGTAGTATACGGGGCCAGCAACAATGAAGTGAGGTTTTGTAGTAAGCCAGCTCTCAGCGGAGTGCGGGATAAGCGCGTCGAGACGATCAGTCGTGAATAATATAAGCCATGTCAGGGCAGTCTAGGTCTTTTGTTATTTGGGATGTTTCAGTCATACATTGACATCGGATCGTGATTGGAAATAGTTTATGAGTTAAATGGGCGAGACTGAGCGTCATGGTTTTGCATAACTATTAGGATTCATTCTTCAGATGCCATGTCTGAGTAGCCAACTGTCCTTAATGCATCCCGCTGGCAAGTGTTATTTATAGTTGATCGCAGAACGCCGCAAGGATTCAATCACACTTTGTGTGCCATAATTGAAGAAAACCATGGACAAATACGTTGCCAAACGAAGGGTTTATATTAGGCAGTAGGAAGAAGAGGCCGGATGATCCGTTAGGACATCCCCCTCTTCCCTCTTCTCAAGCTGCACTTCTAGTGGTCTGTCGTATTGTATCCGCGTTTCCACACCGTTTAACTCAAGGGGCTACCACCAAGACTCCTGATTTCCTTCTTCTCTATACAACAAAAACATTGTATAATCGCCACCCGAGGCGCCAGTATAAAGACCAAAAGCCGTTTGATATAACGAGGGGTATCGTTTGAAACAGAAAAAAAAAAAAACAAGACAACTAAAAGTGAAAGATGCTGTAGTAAGGGTCGCCTTGGGAATTGATAACCCGTCGGTTACTTTCCCACAGCTCTAGGGTATATTTATAACCAATTTCCAAGGACCGTCCCCGCCCAGTTGTCCGAAAGGAGGAAGCAACAAAAAAATAGACACACGCGCGAACACACCAAAGGTTGCGAATAAATTGGGTAGTAGCAATACGAGATAGAACAAATATCTGTTGTTTGTTTTAGATGATGTGGAAGTGAGACGACGACAACGATGACGATGACGACGGTCTTCACCTCTTCTTCTTGGTGAGCTCCCGCTCAGCCAACACACCATCGAGCGTCTTGGCGGCCCAGCGCTCGCGCTTCCTAAACACGCCGTTGAAGAACTCGGGCATGACCATGCGGCTGTTGGCGTGCTCGAGCGCGAAGCCGACCTCGGCGTCCTTTCCGCACCGCTCGCGCGTGATGCGGACCGCCTCGTCGAGCATGTCGGTGCCGACGCCTTTACCGCGGTACCGGAGCTTCGTCGTCCAGGCGCGGATGATGCCCTTTCCGCCGCGGAAGCTCGAGGCCTTGTTGCGGCGCCGGCTGCTAAAGGTGGAGGCGACGGCCGGGCTCGCGGGCTCGAGGTGGAGCACTAAGGCGCCGACGAGCTCGTTGCCGAAGCGGGTGCCGAGCACGAGGTCCTCTTCGTCCGCGGAGGCGTCCGGGTGGGGCCGGATGAAGGACCAGGACATTTGCTCGGCGAGGGGCAGGTAGCCGCTCGTCGCCCAGCGGATGGCGAGGAGGTAGGTCATGATGACGCCGCTGAAGAGGGTGAAGGCTAGGCCGATGTCGCCTTGGCGGGCGTAGGAGTACTGGTAGGCGACGCCGAGGGTCGCGGTGAGGCCTGCGAGCGGGACGGGGTGGAAGACAAGTGAGTAGGCGGCCTGTTGGCGCTGCTGGGCGATGGAGTCTGCTACGAGGTGGAGGGCTTCGGCCTTGTCCTCGCGGGTGGAGAGAACCTCGAGCGACAGAGGAGGGATGTCGTCAAAGGGGTCGAGGGTCTGAGAGGTTGCCAGCGGAGATGGGGCTGCCGGGCGGTGGGTGTTGGAAGCCACCGTAGGTTGGAGGACGGGAGTGTTGGTGTTGGATGACATGGCGGATGGGTTCAGGACCAAGTTGGCGCGGAGAAATGTGAAGAAGGCTGGACAGATTGGTCAGTTTTGCTTTCGTCGTGATGCTGGGTCCAAGTTGAGAGCATTGATGAAAGTCAAGTGAAAAGAAGAAAAAATGAGATGTGGTCAGGTGGTGAAGTGAGTTGCGAGGTTATGACAGACAGGATGAAAAGCTTGTCAATAGTTGAGATGAGATTTTCGTGTTCCACGTCCTCTTCTGGATTGGTTCTAGAGCACCGAGAGGCCGATAACCGTGAACGTGGCCGAAACTTTCGGCGCTTTTGCTGCACGTTCTGAAAAAAAAAGAAAAAAAAGCCAGATCCCCAAACGATCCTGCCGGAGCGTTGGAAATTGAGATTGGATGAACTTGATGACGATATTGGGGGTTTTGGTGTAGGCGTATGAGTGAGTTGTGAAAGAGACACACAACACGAAGTGAGGTTGATAAAGAATGCCAAGGTGAGAGGAGAGGTAACGTTGATGAATAGTTGGCCAAGAAGAATTGATTTAAAAGAGCCGCAGGGCAGAAGCGCAGGAAAGACGTAACGAGAAACCAAATGAGGGAAGAGAAAAAAAAATCGTGTTAGCTCTTACCTGCGCTTGTCTTGATGGCGGGGACCGCATGATTGAAGGTATCGGTAAGGGCATTGTGAGAGTGCCAGTTGCTCACATTGAGCTCGCGAATGCCCATGTGGTGTGGTGAATCCATCTTATTGGCCCGTTGGTCTAGTCGACTTGATGACCCAGTTTGGTTGCTGGCTGTCTGGTCCTGGAAGGAGAAATCGGTCGCTTATTAGGCGGGCAATTGTACGGATACGTCTCGTCTTGTCGGGGGCGGGTTTACCGTCAAGGCTAGGGAGAACCGCCGGTAACAGGGAATAAAAGACGCCGGCTCGGGGGTGGTTGGAAATTGGAGAGTTGGGGCTGGTTGAATTCTTAGTGGCGGCAGCTGGCGACAGACGATGGTAAGCGCCGCCGCGAAGCTCAAGATGGATGGTGGTCTCGTGAGGTCGTAGAGTGGAAAGAAGAGAGAGGACCCTGTCACGGGAGGAGGGGCTGCAACATGGATCGATGGGTTCCGTCTATCGTCTATATATCCTCCGGAGTTGGCCAGGTCGTCGTCCAAAGAAGATCCCCAATACGTCGTTCGTTCGTGTCTTTGGCGTTGGCGTTGGGGGCGGCTGGAATGTCCAGGGAACAGAGTTGTTGGTGGCCGTTGCGTTATGCCCTTGGGTATTAGTAGTATGGTGGTTTATCGCCGGTAAGGTTGGTCTGGTCAAGGTCTGTGGTGCCTGGGTCTTGGACTGTGTCTGTTGGTTTTGAGTCGGCCGTTGGACTTGCACACAGACAGGTATCTGTAAGATGAATCGCCCGCGCACCCGTCGTCGGGGATCCCGTCCCAAAAGTGGCTGGTGAAGGGGGCTTGATGAAGAAAGAAGCCAGGGGGAAGAGGGAAGAAACAAAGCTCGGAAAAAGGATTAAATAGAGAGTAAGAAGGGTCTTGTGGTATTTGTTACTTTTGTTACTTGACCCCCGTTCCTTCGTCCAGCAAGATGGGAAGACTAATAAGTGGGAAATGAAAAAGAAAAAGGCTTGGGACCTTAAAAATCTGCAGAAAAAAGGAAAATTTTGAAGAGTGGGTGGACTTTGGTTAAGTAGGATCGGTAGGCGTGGGCTGGACAGGACTGGACAGGCCCGGGGATGGATGAGAGAGAGCTGCGAGCACTGATCAATGAGCAACGAGCATGGAGCATGGGATGGGATGGATGGGGAATCGGGATGGGCATGGGAGAAGGGCAAAAAAAAGAGAAAGATTGTCGTCGTCGTGTGCGCGTGCGAATGGGAACCTCCTTCAAACCAAGCTTCGAAACGAAGTACCTCCGCCGCTAGACGTTAGACGTACGGCACAGCCAAGCTACTTTGGGTCTCTTTCCCTTCAGCTCGAACCGGGGCTGCTTGCTGGTAATAGGTATTGCTACTCTTCTTTTCCCCTCTGTCTCTTATGATTCTTAACCAGGAGACCATGACCGTCACTCTGGAAACCTCACCCCCCAACCCAACCTGGAAGTGTCATGTAGGTATCTCCTTTCTTGCTGCGCCGGTCTTTTTTTTGTTGGTGGCTTGATGCATGTGGGTGAGCTACAGGTGAGGTATGCCGCATGTTACCGCCATATCAACCCTAATATCCGTATCATCGGGTCGGATGGCACCACTGGCTGGTTGTTTCTGCCCTCTCTTGGCTTCTCTCTCCTGTCTATCTCTTTCCGCGGTGACGCCAGTGGTTGGATGCATTTGCAAGAGATACATGGAGACGCACACACACTCTCTCTCTCTTCCTCCATGTCTCTCCGTCTCTTTCTTCCTTACCCTCTCTCCCACTGTCTCTCTCCCAGACACATACTGACAGACAACCCCCCGGTCGACGTGCTTCTCGCGCCAGCGCCAGTGTCGCGCGTGCGGCGTGCTGCTGGGACCAGCAGAACCTAGGATGGTGATGGCAAGGGCTGGTCGGTGGGAAGGATTGCAGCAAGCAGTAGCAGCTACTGCAAGAAGCAGGGCAAGCCGCAAATCCGCACCCGCCGTCTTGCAGATTTCTGATAAGGGTCCCCCCTCGTCGAGTGCGCGTGTCACCCGTGTCACCATGTCTCCGGAGCTTCTCACAGGCTCGATAAGGCGGAACCATGGGAACGCCAATCATGACTGGCGGGACCGCCGCCATGGCTTGTCAAGCCCAAACAAGGCGGCGAGGGTGCTGCCAGCGTCTGGGACCAACGGACGGGGTTCTTGGCCCGGCCGGAGAGTGGGTGGTGGGGGGAGCAAAGACTGAACAGAGTGAGAGACTGACAGACTGTGACCTTGCCCAGACCAAAGGGGGTGGTGGGGTGCCCAGCCTGTTGGAGGAGTCCTTGTCAGTGAGTTGAGTGTCAGGATCCGATCCAGCGCGACGTGACCCAATGCATCATGGATGTGACTTGTTCCCTAGCCTCCTCCCAGGCCCCCCATCCCCCTGGTAGTGGTAGCGTAGCCTAGAGCCGTCCCCTGGCCCCCCAGTCTCCAATCGACGGCCTGGGCCCAGATTCTTTCTTCGAACCATCGTCTATTGTTTTTTTGGCGTCTGTCTAGATGCGATGGTCTTTGATGCCATCGGTTTCGAAGAGTCGTCATTCGTCGCAGCTCTTTGCCGGCAAGCAATCAGAAGGGAGCTATTGGCGATGCACAGGCCATGGATTGCGTACATATCTTTCGTGTCCTAGTTCTACGAATAGAGAGAGATGAGAAGTGAGAGGAGGTAGGTTAGGTGAGGTCGCATAGGTATCTCTCTCTTGCTCTCACCTCGCGCTCTTTCACATTTGCCCTTCCGACATTTTTTCGATATCAGAGTTTCTCGGGATTAGGCGCGGCGGACCTTGGCAAACGGGGTGGTGACATTGCTTCAGACCTCGAGGTTGCTGATTGTCGATTCTGCAAGATGCTGTGTCTCTGGCGTCACTCTGTGAAGCCCCCGAAAAAAAGCTGAAGGTGTGCTGGTAACCCAACTTGGTGGTGTTGGCACTGGCACGACTGACTGACTGGGTTCGTGGTGGTGGTTGGGTGTTGGGGCCTCTTTCTTTTGGGGTGTGGATGGCATGGACCAACGCCATTTTGAGGGTGGTGGTGGGATGAGTGGGATGGGATTGGACTCATTGGACTGGATTGGATTGGATGTCTTGGAACTGATAGCGAATTCGCCCGGTAGGCTGGCAGCAGAGAGAGCAAGAGAGCCAGCGAGCGGCTGGTCCGACCGAAGAAGAAGAAAATCTGTCGACTCGGGCTCGACATGGGACAATGATGCGAGTGAGGCAAGTTGCAGCTCAAGATGCAGCACGCGAAAAGAAGGTTTGATTGCGGGCAGATCAATCAGCTCAGTTCAATTACACACTAATGGAAGTAGGTAGTTGCTCGCTCTTTCCCGATGCTGTGGCCCGTACGGATGTACTATGTATCTCTCTTGCAATGGCAAGTTCTCGTGGTCTGCAACTTCCTCGGGATTCACGCACGTCGCTGATTCAGTATCCATACCTTCCTTCAGCTAATGAAGTACCTACCCCCTCGGATTGTTCTTGCCGTCAATAAACCAAATGACGTGTGTCACGGGGATCACAGCGGGGTGAGAGTTTCTGCTTTTGATTAACACGATGACTCGAGTTCTCTGGAGCAATATCAAGAAGAGAACTCAGTTTCAACCAACAATTAACATCGACACCGGCTTATCTAGGACGTAAAGTACTGTCTACTATGAGCATCTGCCCTACAATGTAGTGTACGGAGTAGGTGACATTCACCCAAGAAAGTCTCACCCCTCCAAATTGACCTCCCCCCCTCTTCTCCCCCAGATTGAGCTTCACAAGCATCCACCACCAGCAACATCCTTGCCGGGCGCGAATCACGGCTAATCCGCACCACCAGTTTGCTGCCCTTTTCTTGCTTTTACTCCCTCTATCCTTACCTGGCACTCCTCGTTATCCGTATTTGCTGTCTGTTCGCCAAGATCGCCCGCCAACGTTCAATATCTAAAGTCCGTTCGCCGCCGAAGGGGGGACTGACTGGCCGTTCACGGCTGGTCAAACTATTGCCTTATCTCGTGAGAAAAATGCAACGCTGCAGAGTATGAAAAAGACGCGAACAAGCAAGCCCGTGACAGCGCGGCATCAAACGAGGCAAGATAAGAAGAACAGCGCCCTGCATAATGACGTGCCGCATCATCTTCGCGAGGCCAATTAGACAAAGATTCGAGGTGATAAGGTTGAATTCTCCGGAGGACAATCAATCCAAGGCCGTGTTGCCGCAACATTCTCAAAATGGCTAGCCAAATAATACTGATGTTGACTTTTTGGTTAACCTTTCTATTAATGTGTCTAAATGTGACCTCAAAATTTCCCCTGCTCAAATACCACGCATCCAAGTATCCGTACTCCGTAACCCAAAGATTGTATCCCTTGAGGTACATCAGCCTTCCGGAATTCCCCAAATGCACGGCTTATCGAAAACTGCCCTAGACAAGGAACCCATACTAGACTGAGCCGGTAGCAAGCGGGGAAAGCAATGTCGTCTGCCCAATGATCCAAGACTCGGAGACGATGGAGCAGACGGCGCCAGCCGGGTTGGCGAAGCCGGCTACGGTGTACAAGCCGGGCGGGAGCGTGAGGGTGCCGTTGGCCACGGCCGACGTCGTCGGCACGGTAAACGGCGGGGCGACGGTCGTGGTGAAGCTGCTGACCGTGGTGGTGAGGCTGCCGCCCGGGCCGGTGCTGACGATGGTGCTGCCGACAGTGGTAACGCTGCCGGACGCCGTGGTGGTGCCGCCGTTGTTTCCACAAGTGGATGCTTTTTTTTGGTGTTAGTGACATGCGTCCTACAGCTTCCATCCATACAAGACAAAAAATAAGCAGAAAGGTGGAAACATACCAACAACGGGACCGAGTTGAACGGGAGCGCAGTTCGCTGGGTACGACACGGTCGGGTCAGCAAAGGTAGCATACACCTGGCCCGCCGTATCCTGGCAGAACCCAGCCTGGCCGCCAAAGAAAGCCGGGTTTGACCAGGTCAGCGCGCCGTTGCGGAGAGCAAAGGTAACGGTGATGCTTCCTGGCGGGCTGATGGGCCGGAGGGGGATGAAGGGCGTCCCCGGGTTCACGGAGATGACTGAATCGCCGACGACGAGCTGACCGAGCGTGTTCAGGCTAAACTCCGCCGCCACGCCGCAGTCGCTGGTGATGGGGTTGGCGGCCGTGTTGATGAAGCCGCCGGCCGTCTGTCGCTTGCTGATGCCGTTGCCTCGCTCACGAAGGGCGGGGATCGAGGGCTGAGGGGACCCGTCGCCGCCGACGAGGTCCGGGATGGCGCTGGCGTAGGCCCCTGCTGCGTAGGATGCGGCGGCTAGGGCCGCGACTTGCTTGAAGCAAACCATTGTGATAGTGATTGTGAGATGCCCAAGATTTACCCCTGCAAAGTGCGAAAACTTGGCGAGTGAAAGAATGGACAAGGGCAATAAAAGCACCGACTAGCTTGATATTGAACGAGTGACGAAACGAGAGTTGTGGAAAGATCGGGCACTAATCAGCGATCAGGGTGTCTAAATGGCCGGGCAGGTTTCCGTATATAAGATACTGCAGGTCCTGTAAGCATGGCCATGGCCATCGGTTGGAAAGTCTGATGAATGTTAAACACTTGTTCGTCAGTCTGGAATGTGGGAAATGAAGCTCGCGGCCCAACAAGGGACGGGGGATGAAGGATCCATATTGCTCACATTCCTCAACTTCACGAGTGAAGTGGCACAGTAAGAAGGGAAGCCAAGGGGAGCACCCATGTGCCAGCCCACAAGAACGAGCCGATTCTTCGGACTGCCACTGACGAAATTTCCTTTCATACAAGTACAAGCAGAGTCATATCTCTTCTTGACGCGTTTCCCAGTATCATACAGGCAACCAGATCAGACTCAAAGCTCCAAACGCCAGCTATGTGTCTTTGCGGAATAGGGGAGGCTGAGACAATGGCGCTGGATAATATAAAAAGGCACGTCGTCGACCTTTGAACGTTGGAATTCAAGTATATCAGCCGCAAACAAAGTCTCGGAGGTTAGAGCAGACAGGCGGCCCGGGGCCAGGTAGGCAATTGCTCCATCTGGCATCTGGGTATTGCCCACTATGGTCTCGGCCCGAACAGATGGAAAACACTGAAGACTTCAGTATCAGCTGTCGAGGCAACGACCGGCTGGCGGTTGATGATCTGCCTGTAGTATGCTGCTCCCTTTCTTGCGCCAAGCATACCAGGAGGGAGTCCATCGTTCAGTCTGTACGACTGTTGACTTCGCATGGCACGATGTGTAACGGTTGAGCAAGAATGTATAAAAGTCGCGATGCAGACCAGCTATTGGCCAGTGCCCGCAGCCAATGCTTGCTGACTAAAGGGGCGGTAGTCAAGCATCTCTACGAAAAGTACGCATGATGAGTGACCTTAAGTTACGTCTGTCAACCCCATCCTGCACGACACCGTGAACATTTACTTACACACAAGTATCCGTACAGACGAATGCACATGTTGCCATATGGGGGCCAGCATCGTTCCGGCGGAGCTGACCAGAGAATATGTCTGCAATTGCTGACGTACTCCAGTCGATGTCGACCCCCGTCGAGGACGATTCTGTAACCGATGCCTGCAAGCTGGAATCGACTAAAACAATATCCCCGCATCTGGGTCACCCCCTGATGGACAACTCAAAGGCAGCTAGCCAAGCCAAGATGTTTTGGCCCGCCTCAAGTTGTGCTCTTATTCGCCCCGAGAAGTTCGCTCGCAGCTATGCGAATATGACACGATATGCAAGTGCTAGCAGAACGGACCGACGAGTCGACAGCTCCTGGTGCATCGAATTGGGCCCGCCGTAGCCGCTATACGTGATGGTTGGTTTAGAACTCTTCTGGTCCGGGGGAGAACATCTCGAACTCTCGAATCTCGACGACTCAACGGCTCGCCGTTGATGCATGTCTAAGCCCCCATCTTCTCTTTGTCGCTCTCTGGGAGTCTGATTGGACCGTGTCAGCCTGCAACATGAATCCTTAGCTATGCGGTTCAAAGGAACGGTCGAGGGATGCCGTGCCTCCGGCGATCCGCCCACATGCCCGATATTTGAAACAGCGGTTAAGTAGCTTCGCCGCATGTATGCTGTGGCCCCTTTGACGATCGCCCTCTCCCCGAAGCATGCCCTTCTTTTGGCCTGGAGTCTGGGCCAAACGGGGCGTCTTCGTGCAGGTTCGTGTCGTGAAGTGCCAAGAATAAGATGCTTCCTTGAAGATGGGTTGCAGCATCTACTTCATACAACATCGTCCGAAAAGGGGCCCGCTTTCCCCTAACAGATCTTCGAAACGCGCGCCCCCCCATGTCACCATTCGCTGTGGAGCCCATGACGCCGCCTGATGTCGACATAAAGTCGTCGAATTGGGGCGGGCGACGGATTGAGTCGGCGAAGCCGGCCGGGAGTTGCTCTGTTGTAGATAATAACCGAAGCGGCGGGCTCCATCCGGGATTTCCACATGGTCTTTAACCAAGACAGTGATATCCGACGGTCTCGGGGGGCCTTTATGGGACAGCGCAGGTTGCTAGGCTGGACTGCAGGCGTAGATCGCATGACCACGGTTGTCTATGATGATGGTGGGAGGAAACGGGATGCATCAAGACTGTCCAGTAATCCATCACCAATCGAACTTCAGCGAGCGGTGAAATCAAGTTTGGAGGGTGATGGTCCGTGGTCCAGACCACTGAGCGTCGCTAGAAGACGGGCTCTACTGTGTAGAGACTTGCCGGTTGTCGACTAGGTAAGAGTCTATGAAAATGAGCGATGCCTTAGATGCAGCTAAGAGTTAGCTTTCCAGACCTCCGGTATATCCCGGAAGAGGAGCGACATGCACGAAGTGTCTGCCGTGGTGATCGTGAACTTGGGGCTGAAGGCCGAACGATTGAACGAACTTGCAAACCATCTGTACTAGCCGTGCCAGGGTTGTGGCCTGCGAGGTATGGTTTAGCAGCAGGCCAACCCCAGTTGTGTGGCCCAAGGAGGGGATAAATTGAACGACGGATGACAGAAGACTTGGGACGATTGCCAGCATGCTGGTTTCCGGCAAGAGAGTAAGGCATCATGTCGTCAAAATGCCGTCCCATGAGTTTGACATGTCGAGAGTTCCTTCCCTGTGTACCTGCCCTTGAGGATCCTGCCGTCTTCAGTCGGAAAGCAACACTTGGGAAGGTTCCGTCCAAGGGGCGCATTGCTGCTTCCTTCCTTCACTGCCATGACACTCACCCGACAGCCCCGTGCCTGCCTTTGAGGGCTTGCAGTGGGAAAGGAAACTTCAGGGAAAAAAACTTAGGATAACCAAAAAGTATTCAGAGAGTTCAGCTTTTACTTGATCCCGTCTTTCCCGCGAACTCAATCTTTTCCGACACTTGGCAGAAAGAGCCTGCAGAGACAACAACGTAATGCAAAGTCATATCGCCATCCCATGTGTACGGCGTTTACCTTAGGTACAGCTACACGATACTGCCAACCGACATTGGATAAGGTACTCTCATCGCTACCTCTCCGAGGCGAGGACATCACGCAGTTGCTTACTCCATCTCTCCTGTCATTCCGCGGAGGATTGGTTGCGCCGGCATTCCATCCCTCTAGTGGCTGAACTCCGTGTTCATCAGCGCAGCTCAATGTGCAAAGCCACTGTGGCACAGCCTACGATGTCATCTCTCGACTAGTACGGATAGCCCAGGACTTTCGGCCTGTCTCGTATCGGGCCCGGGTTTTGGAGGCTCCGACAGCCTCAGCGTGCTGCATTCCACCAATGCTACCACCAGTACGGAGTATCGGTTCTCTGGCCAATCGTCTATGCAAGTGCACCGCAAGGCGGAGAGCAAGGCATTCTACTCCGTACGCTTCAAGACTGCGTTTCCTGCACCAATCGCGGCTCGCCATCCAGTCATCGGCTGTGTGCCTTGCTACCTCTACGCAGCTATCAACCCCGTGGTTGGCTAGATGCAGAGCGTTGCCAGGTATTATTTCGATCTCGAGATACCACCAGACTAAGACGGGGGATTATGCCGTCTACCTTACCTCATGTCTTGTCGCGAGTGCTGAAGAGTGTTAGTCCTATGAGGCTACTATCTAGAAACAGAGAAAGAAGAGGCCAAGCCGAGCCTATCCGTGCTCATGACCAGGAGACCAAGACGATTTATTGATTCGATATCTGTTTGTTGAAGGAACAATTGAAAGGTTCCGTGTTGACTCGAAAGCGAACCTTCCAAGACACAGGATGGGACGATCATACAAAGCAAGGTAATTCGCTAACATGCGCAGCCAAAATCTCACTCCGCCCTGTGACCCTCCGGTCCTCTCACCTTGAAGCCTCGGAGGCCTGCCACCCTGCCTGCTTACCTCACCGTGCCGTCCACTCTACAGAGTAGGGAGTACGGATACGCGGTATGGCATTGGATGGCACCCGACCCGCACTAAATGTCTCTTCCCCCTCTCTGACGCTCTTTGGCAGGACGGTCTGACCAAAGTTCGCTCCGCAGCACGCACAGCATCTGCCGGTGGCCCGGGAGGAGACCACCTTTTTCAGCCAGTCCCGACCCGCAGCTCAAGTCCTAGGGATGCTACCAAGTCCTGAGAGTCCTACGAGTCTACGACACCGACCAACCTTGATACAATCTTGCAGGCTTCATCCACCTCATCCTATGGACAAATAAAACCAAAATGGGTGGCGGATTAGTCTCGACCCGTCTTTGATCGTTGCTTTCCTTGCAATTTTGTCTTTAGACTTCCATCTGTCCGTCCTTGGGAGCACCTTGGGCGCACTATGGAGTCCAAGACTTCGCTGTCACCCTTCGGGGATGACCGCCGTTCGCTGAATCAGGGCCCTTCACCTTCAGCCCTACGAGCTCTCACCTCGTCCCGCCTCAGTTTCGGCCGCTCACGACGGGACTCTTGCTCCACGAATTCGACTTCGACCTCTTCGGCCCGCTCATCTATTGACTCAACCACCTCGCCATCATGCGTGTAAGTCTGGTTTGCTTTCTTTGTAGCCTCGTAGATCCTGGGCTGAGATAAGAATCACAGTACTCGTACAGTAAAACCAGACCAATGCGCTCTGCACAGGTTCATAGTATGGGCCGCCGTCCAGCGCAATAAGTCTCAAAAGATGACGGCCACTGACCGTCTCGAATGTCCAATGCTTCGCTGTCGGAAGAGATTTCCAGACCACGCCGCTATGCTGGAGCATCTCTACGAATGCCCTCAGCTTGGCACTGGCGAGTATTGGTGCTATGAGTGTAGCAAGGCTGAGAAGTTTACCGATGGAGACTGCAAGCGATGCCTCGGCCATCCTGGAAAGAGACGCAAGATCATGAGCGTCGCTAAAAACTTCTTCTCATCTCTGGGGCATAAGTCAAGAAACAACCAGAGAATTCCCGACTTCCGCCTGGACAACGTATCCGAAGTCGCCATAGCACCACCTCCGAGTTACGACGACTCCTTACACATCCGACCACATCAAGTTGAGCTTTCTTCGTCGTCGGAGATCTTGGAGATTGACTCGGTCGAGGTCCCCTGGCCTTTACCCTCGAACGCAAACCACAACATTATGGTTGCTCAACCTCACGTATCTACGGGCATGGTTCCAGCAAATCTCCAGCAGCCAAACTCAACTCTGCCCGATCCTTGGTTCGCGCAGAACAATTTGGACATCGGCGAGAATACCATGGGCAAAGCCGACCGGCCATTGTTGGCCCTTGATACTGACGTTTTTAGCCACCCCCGCAAACAACTGCAGCCCGCGACAAGAACTAAGAATCTATCGCCAAGCAATTCACTTAGATCAAACGCGAGCACTGATACAACTGCTAGCTACCTTATTTCTCCCGCATCCGCCTATAGTGGCGCATGGACGACTACCGAGACAAATATCACATCACCGACCTCTGACGGCGGTTCTGGAGGATATCTATCCAGAGGATGTTCTAATGCGAGTCGATACTCAAATAACAGCGTGGAGCCATACAACTTCATTTCTGAGCTTCCGGCAGATGACATTCTACTGCAACCTTTTCCTATGACACTTCCGGCCGTTGATTTCGACCAGCCGGCATCCTCATTGGAGATACCAGCCGCCGTTAGCCCAATATCCGAAGCCGCCGATGTTCCTGCTCAGCAAACATTCGACATTCGTGCGCTCAATAAACTACCGGAAGAGGCTTTGTTTGATCATGTTGTCGACGCCAACTCGCTCGTCGGATCGGCGTGGGATACCCTCAAGACTCACATCAGCTCCTCCCTGGAAAAGCTGCAGCATATCTCATATAGTGCTCTCGTAGCACAGCTGAAAGATCTCTCGCCGCAACAAGTAGCAGACAGGGCCCTCGCTACGTTGAAGGGCGTGTCTGAGGGTAGACATCCTGCTACCAGCATCGATATCCTTTGCTTCGTTCATCTCATCTACTCCATCTCGCTCGTCGTCCACGAAGATGGTGCTCGGGACCACTCCAGGGAGCTATTCGCTCAAACATCTCTGTACGGCAATGTGCTCCCTGATTGGGAGCAACCAGATTATCTTCGAGTGGCATCAGCGATCTGGCAGCCCTTGGATCTATCTGCCGGGGAACTGGATGGTGTCCTATCAAGGAAATACGGGGCTGAAGTTTCTCGGTCGTCGAGCAAAAAGGGCAAAGAACGGGATCCTGGTCTATCGACAAATCAGCATGAACCTGGACAGGATAAACTGTTGGAAGTGGCGATGTTCTTCCTAGATGGTGCGTATACACTGGCTCTTGATCTGGTTGACAACTGCTTACCCTAGAATACAGAGTTGGACTATGCTGTTCTGTCCAACGGGCA
The DNA here is from genome assembly GCA_001563135.1 of Colletotrichum simmondsii. Classification (NCBI taxonomy): domain Eukaryota; kingdom Fungi; phylum Ascomycota; class Sordariomycetes; order Glomerellales; family Glomerellaceae; genus Colletotrichum; species Colletotrichum simmondsii. Next base: position 402,463 of record JFBX01000757.1, on the reverse strand, counting down.
ACCCGAGTCGGACGAAGTCTTGACCTCGCTACTTTGGGCACAGCATTGGCGATACGATACCAATCGGACTCCATTGAACGGTGCACTGTCTGCAAGCTTCAAAGGAATTCGTAGCAAACTCAACCAAGACTTCCCTCACGCCGATGGTCTAAGTACAAAGTTGAAGCGTATTCAGAAGCGCATCAACGATGGCAATATTTGGTGCGCCAGGCAAGCAGAGATAGAGCTCATGCAAGCCGGTAAAGTAAGTATCAAGTAACAGAGGAGCTCTTGCCGTACTATGCTAACGTCATGAGCAGGGGTCCATGGTGTTGTCGAACTACTTTAATCATTATGTCCCGACGGTCAGGGCGCAGTCAGAGGTCCTCTACGCCAATCCAGGGACTGTCTCACGGATAAGCTATTACACATACGCTATCAACCTGGTGGAGTCTATCATTCGCGGTATTTGCACAAAGGAGAGGCTGGAGAAGGCTGCTCAGGACCCTTCCAAGATGACGAGTGAAGCGGCCCTCGATGATTTCATGAACCTAACAACGACCTTGGGCGACACAACTTGGGGTGATGTCCAGACCACAACGACCGACGCGCCGCTTATCACGTCATCGATGCCTGATATTGATATTTACATGGATGTAGATGGCAATGGCTTGTCGGATCAGTTGAAGATGTTCTTTGAGGACGGTGGAGTTCCAGCAGCGCCTGCCTTCCGGACGCCACCATCCATGACACCGCCCAACAACGCACCTGACAAGTCTGCGGCCAAAGTCCAGGAAGATATACCTTCGAGCTCAGCACCAAAGACAGAGGCTGAGGCCAACGAGAAGTGTGAGATCTGTGGATACCGGCCAAAAGGCCATCCTCAGTGGTTCAAGGGGAGCATGGCAAAGCACAAGAAAATGCAACACTCGACAGCGCCGCCAAAGATTTACAAGTGTCCGTTTCCGGGCTGCACGAGCCAGTACAAGAACCGACTAGACAATCTAAAGCAGCACCAGCAAGACAAGAACCACTTCGTGGACGGGGAAACCGAGAGGAGACCGAGCAAGAGGAAGAAGAGAGACTAGCGGAGTTTTTGAGGCCTGAATACTTGGACAGTGATTCGCACGATAGAATAGGTTTTGATTTCTGGAGTTAACTGATGGATGTAAAGATACCACATGAGCGAACAGATGGGTTCTTTCTTTGTTGCTCTTTTTTTGGTTGCGTTTGGCAAGACACTGTATTCTATACCCTCAGTTACGGACTAATGGCATCCGATGACGGAAAGCGATGATGACATTACAACATGATTGTTCATATTGAAATCACCAGTCAATGATTCCAACTTTTGGTTGTGTGGCCCTCTCGATGGCCACGATCACACGCTCGACTACTGTCACTTCCCTGTGAGGATTATTTCACTCGGAGTCAAGCCCAACTGTTGAGTTGCTTCCTCGATTTCCGTGTTCTGCAATTTTGGATAAAGCTGCTATAAACCGGCTCGGTGGATTGCTTTGGAGGTAAGCTCAGATGAGCAGCATATCCCACGTACTATCGCAATATTCTATCGCGTTAAATGGAGCAATTCGAATATAAGCGAAAGAGCCGATTTAATGGAGTACGATTTGAGGCTCCGGCATTACCTTAGTACAGCAACTTATCAATGAAATTGGTTTGTAGCTCTGTACGATCCAAGGGTCCCGGCTTGATACGGAGTTAACTCGAAAATTACATATATGCTGGCACACGCTGAATGTTAAATATGTAGAGAGAAATTCGCCAAGGGTGGACTTTTGCTAGTTACTTTGGATCAACTTGGAATAGTACAAATCAGACGACAAATAAAACTAAGTTGTTAGTGGTTGTTGATATTGAATATGCCACATTGCCAACGACTTTCTTGTCAAATACAGAAAATGTAGCATATGAAAGGTATGGCTTCTACCCAAGCTTTAACACACACCCGGCAACCTGAGCTCTAGCAGCTTCTGGCATAGAGCTCACTCACCTCGGTGAGGTCGGTGTAGGCAATATGAAAACACGCCACTCTTTTGATACCTAGCCTAGCCTTGGGCAGGGATCGGACCTGGTAGGTACATCGTTGGGACTGGCGGAGGTAGGACCCCCCACTAGAAAAGCACCGCGAAAAGCACAGACAGGCCACCCAGTTCACTCACTATCCGGTCTCGATTTTGTATCATTTGCGCAGGTGCCGGGGGTGGGTTGTAAGGCTGATTTGCGGGCTTCCAGGGGGAGCTTGGTGCTGTAGCGAGCCGTCGAAACCCCCGTAAATGCATGGGGTGCGGGACGGGATAGTGTTTTCGTAAGGAAGATACGGACACCTTGGGTAGGATAAGGTACGAGATGCGAGCTTCCTCTCTTATTTGTACCTTGCGTGGCCATGAAGAAGGCAACAGCGTTTGTAGTCCGCTCTTTGATGGCTCGAAGTAAAAGGCATGATATGCAGAACCTAAAGTTATTCTTCTCGACTCGTACCTACTGTTCAGAGATTCGGGGTCGTGGAAGGGGACCTGAACAGAGCAGTTGGAGGGGGCGTGGGCGTGTGGTCTGGTCGAGGTCCCCTGGAGCCCTGGGAGGAGCTTGTACCTGCAAAAAAGGTGGTACAAGCGCAATCTGGATACCTGAGGTGTGCGGTGATGGTCCAATGGGCAAGATACCTAGGTACCTATGGGTGGCTTATCTAATCAGCTATGCCATTAAGGAGTGCGAATAGAAAAAAGCAAGTCCATCCCGTCAAGTCGCGTCCAGCGCAGCGCAGCACGCCTCAGCTGTCAGATCAGAGAGGTGTCGAGCCAGCGCAAAATGACTTTTGGAGCCCTCAAGTGACACTTTTTTCCCACCCACTCGGACACTCCCGTCATCTTGCAATTTTTCCAGTCTCACGCCTCTGTTCGGGGACGTGGGTAAACGCCAGGAGCTGTCACCCTCCTTTTATTTCTACGCGCACCTGGATGCCGTAGTGGATGGAGTACCTGTACGGAGTACTCAAGATCAATCAATCTTTTGAGCCTCAATTGTAGATGTGCACCACTGTGGATTCCTCTCCCATACCGCGTCTGCGCTTTGAACCGGCTGAACGCGCGCAAGTTCTTTAATCCGATATTCTGCTGCTCTCGTGTTCACCCTTGACGAAACACGTTGCCTTTCTGGCTCTGTTATTGTTTTTTTTTTTCCCTTTTCCCCTCTCTCTCACA
>JFBX01000757.1:370816-399256 GCA_001563135.1 Colletotrichum simmondsii | reverse complement strand
TCAGCACCGGGGGGGTGAACTCTTTTGCTGCTTTGATTGACTTTGACTATAAGAGGTGCTGAGCGTAACCTGGAGAAGTGAAGACCTCTATGACAATATATGGTAGCCGCTTCAATTCAATAAGGGATCGTCCACATGCCTCCCAGAGCCCTACGTTGGATATTAAACAGTCAAGCTGGTCTCTACGTTTCAGCACTGTCTCCATCAACAACCACTAGGAGCACCCGACTGAAGCGGCATCGGACATTAAAACAAGTAAAGCAGATCTGCATTGGGCCGAAAGATGATTAGAAAAAAAAAGTGAAGCCATTGGTCTGATCCCAACTCTGATTGATGACATATGTACACAGCGTTTTCTATCGCCTAGTTCCAAGTCCTACATCTTCAACACAAAGCCCTCGATTTCCCTCCGCGCGCTCACGCGGAAGAAGTCGCTAAACCCCCATATCGCCGTCTGCTCTTGTCACACCTCTACGATGCTTGTTGCTTTGACGGGGGGATGAAGGGCTTGCCCTCGAGGGTGTTGATGGCTTGGTCGGCGTAGATCATGTGGTGGCGGAGCTCGACGGGGGTGACGCCGGGGCGCTGGTCGGGGATGTTCTTCTCAAGTTTCTAGTGAGATAGTGTGTTAGCTGCGAGTCTGATGTTTTCATCTGAGGCAGTTCCGATCGTTCCCTTCGTCGTATTGGAACGGGTGCGCAGGGTGGTGACGTACCAGGTTCTCGTAGACACACTTGTTGAGCTTCCACTCGGCTGGTCGGCACTGGTAAAGCTGGTGGTTGCGGTTCTCGATGCAGGTCCAGTGGGCCTTGAACTGCTCGAGGCAGTGGGTGTTGATATCCTTCAGCCTATGTAGTGTCGTTCCCATGTCAGCGATTCGATATCCCTATCAAATAACACCTGCTCTCGCGACCCATTGTCTGCGACCTTGGGGCGCAGTTGAGCGGCAGCCCGTCGGCAACATGACAACGACGCTCGCTGCGATAGCAATAGATTCAACGTACACGCTGGAGGCGCATCTGGTGACCCGACGACCCTCCTTCAAACAATCAAACTCGCCGCGGCCCGCGCTGTCCGTCTTGCACTGCATGAAGTCGTCATTGTATTCGCGGCAACGGGCACCGATGAAGTAGGAAGCCGACAGAAGAGGCGCGGAGCTGGCACCAATCTCCTTAACCTTGGGGATGTCGTCGGGCAGAGGGGTCGTGTCGACCTGGAACTGCTGGTTGAACCTGGCGCTGTGTGTTAGCCTCTCTTTCAAGCTCTCTGTATCGCGAACGGCCCGGGGTCTTCGTCGGCGGCGGTCGGGCTCAATTGGCCTGCCTGTTCGATCTGGGAGGGTAACGGAGAACGTACTGAGGCCGTCGGTTAGCCATGGCTGCGATTGTTGTGATGGGACCTGGGAGGAGGGCGGAAGGGAGTGGTCGAATTGGCGGTTCGGATGGTCTCCAGAGCAAGCTTTCCGGGCAATGGACGCTACCACGAATTGATGTGAGGTCGATTTAGGAGACGCTTGATTGGATCGGTTGGGGGCGAGGCTGAAGTGGAACTGGTGTGGCTGGGTTATGGCCCATTTGCAAGGTGGCTCGGTCTGGGAAAGTGTGGCGCCCGGTGAAGGCTGCTGCAGCTGCGAGCTCCGATTTATTATTTTCGCGTTGCTGGGCTCGGTTCTCGTCTCCCAAGGGTAGCTCTGATCAGCCTTGCGACTGATACCCAGCGAGCCATCTCCGCCAACGCCCGAGAGAAAAGAAAAAGCGGTCGACCGACTTCTTCGCGCCCTGGCCGCTCCTGGAAGTTTCTCTTTGTTTTGATACCCGCCAATCCCTCACCTCAGTTCCTTCATCGATTTTGCGCTGAGCTTCTTGGCTTATTGCTTGCGTTTCGCTGCAACTTCGCGCATCAATTGCCCACTGTCAGACGACACACGCGACGGGCCTTCACTTTGCTTCGAACACCATCGAAATCATATTTAACGCTCATTCCACATCATGAGTTTGTTCGGCGCACCAAAGCCCGCTGGGCAGACTGGAGGTCTCTTTGGAGGAGGTAGTTTCGGCGGCAGCACATTAGGACAGTCAACGCAGCAGCAGCCGCAACAGCAACAACAGCAGCAGCAATCTGGCATGAGCTTGTTCGGAGGACAGAACCAGACCCAGGGAGGCGCATTCGGCAACTCTATGGCTCAGTCTCAGCAGCCGCAGCAACAACAGCAGCAACAGCAGCAGCAACAACAAATGCCCAGCCTGTCGCAGTCGCAAGCACAGCTCTCGAGCTCACTCTGGCAACCCGGAAGGGATACGCCTCGTACGTTCCTATGATCGCCCGGCAGCTTATTACGTCTGGACCAATGCTAACTCACATACTGCAGAGAACCAAAAGCCCATTCCCGAACAAATGTCCCTCATCTTCGAGAAGTGGAACCCCACGAACCCCAACTGCGCATTCAAGCACTACTTCTACAACAAAGTCGACGAAGCCTCCGTCCCCTTCTATAAGCCTGGCCCACACGAAGACCCGAGAGACTGGGAGGAGGCGCTGCAGAAGAAGCCCGCGCCGGGCTACATCCCGGTTCTTTGCACAGGCTTCTCCGGCGTCGCGGCCCGCCTCCAGACGCAGAAAAAGGTAGTGGGGGAACTCAACGTGCGCCTGCACCAGATCAACGCCAGTCTTGACGCCATCCTCTCACGGCACGACCTCGAGACCAGTGTGCGTGCCCTTGCGGCCCGTCGCCGTCACGTCGTCCTTCGCGAGCGGTGTCTCGCGCTGGCTGCCCGCGTGCAGGTGCTGCGCAACCGTGGATACGCTCTCAGCGGTGACGAGGATGATTTGCGACTCAAGCTGGCGGAGCTGGAGCGCAACGTGCAGGACCCTGCTCTGGCGGCGAGAGAGGAGGAGCTCTGGAGCCGCTTGATTGTGCTCAGGGATTACGCGGACCAGTTGATGAGGGAGACGAATAAGCCTGCCTTTGCGAGCGGCGAGGGTTTGAGCGAGGAGACTGAGCACAAGACGAAGAAGGTACGTTCTTGCAGCCAGGCCGGTTACTTGATTCTGGTCGCTAACAGTGGTTGTAGGTCTTGGAAGATTATGAGAAGCAAATCCAGCATCTCAAGAAGGAAGTCGAGTCCATTACAAAAGACTTTGCGGACTGGGAGAAGGAGCGGAACCCGAGCTAGGGTACCTAGGTTGTTTGGGAAGGTTATTACCAGGCGTGTCATAATAGAGGACGACGCGAGCGGACGCTTTTATGTACGGGATGAAAAAGGAGATGGCCTACTAGCCGCATCAAGGAAAAGGACTGAGAGAGGGTATTCCCTCCAACAACGCAAGCAATGAAGGGAAGCTTTGAACAAAAGTCGTGATTTCTTTAAACCCTGATTCCGATGTGATCTATACCCATAGTCCATCCAACCAGTTGTCGTCTACACTGTACAGATGATATTTATTTTACAACAGGGGTAATTATTCCCATTACACATCCCTGAGGCGGGTTGGTGGCTAGCAGCGCATCATTGGTGCCGCAACCAGATTGCTCGTAGAGAGCACCCCCTCGCGGTTCTTGTTTTATTGTCGTGATCCTGAGCTTTGACAAGCCCATCGATTTGTCGTCGGTGAATGGCAAGTCCTTTACAGGACCTTGGAGGCGGCATCAATGACAAAAGGGGCTGGACAAGGAGTCTCTCGTTAGCATCTACTCTGGAGATCTTTTTGCATGTACAGGAAGAGAAGGGGTTGCGCTTACAGAGATACAGAAGGACGGCAGAGACGACCACCTGCTGGATGGAGAAGTTGGCCTCAGCCTCCATCTGCTTGATCTCCTCTTCGGAAAGCTGGGGGGGCGCGACTGCGGAGAACGATGGTCAGCTTTGCTTTCAGTGCGATTCGGCTCGCAAGAGGTAGGTAGGGCACATACATCCTCCAAACATCTTGTTGGTAGCTTAGTGGTATTGACTTGAAGGGAGTGGATAGGCGTGGGCGAGGGTGCAAGATGGGCGGTTCGTTCGTGATTGGGATTTCGCGTCGGTGCCAGGTACAGCGATGATGTCGTCGCAAAAATTTAGAGAAGCTCCATTTCGAGCTCCGACCCGGCTGGTACGTACCTAGAGCCTCAAAGTTGAGGTCTCCACAGGCGCATGCTTAGGTACTCACTTCCCTTACCTAATCGAGTTTGCACATGCACAAAAATCAGGTCGCTTACCTTAGGTAAGGCGGCTGGTGGGCATAAGTTTATGAAAGAGATGGGGAGACCGGGAAACATTTCTTGGTGGCAGGTCTGAGGTGGTGGTGGTATACTCGGCTCTCTGACCGAGCACTCGGTTTCTCATCCGCGCCCCTCCGACCCTCCAAACCAAACGACCACTTGGGAATACACTGCGCGAACGAGAGCCCCAGAACCTAGTCTCCCGCCCGCCCTTCACGACCTGTCATTGGCCTTCACATCCGTTTCTGGACGTAATGGCGGCGGCTCATGGATGGCTCGCCGAGCAGTTTGCCCAAGGCGCCGGGGCCCCAAAGTCAGGGAATGGCTGGGGAACTGGAGCCCACCTACAGACTACGGATCATAGTCCAACTGGCACCCATCATGAAGCTTCCCTATCGTCTTGACCGCGCTTATCAGCGAGCGCCGCTGCGCGCCCGATAAGGTCAAGTCTCACCTCCCACCCTCACCTCTCAGGGTGTTGGTGCGCGGTTCCCAGGGATCCCGTAACCAACCGAAAGAGTTGGTGTTTGGCGTCGGGTGTTTAGGGTGTCCGTTGCGGCGGCGAACGAGCGGGCGGTCCAGTATGCAGACGCAGTAGTCTGTATCTCACTCTGTAATTCGTAGGGAGATCTACTTGTGCATACCCAACCTTACTATGCTACTGTGAAGGTAGGTAGGTCTACGACTCAGGAACGGTATCCCTGGCCACGTCTGGTGGCCTGGTATCCGTACCTTTGGTGTTTTAACTCATGCAGTACGTACCGCTGTCTCGATAAGTAGCCGTTGCCGCAAAAAGAAAAGAAACGAAAGGGCGGATGGCTGCCGGTCCTCAAGCTCGCTCTCACCGACTCCTTCATATTTGAAGAGCATTCCGGAAGGTGTTCTGTTGTCTACCTTTACTTTGGCTTCTATTTATTCTTCCCGAACAATCATCCCATCTGCTCAACAGAAACCTCTTTCGCGTCAAGACCTGGATTCAGGTGTTTTGAAACGGTTTTTGGGCTGCGTGCGAGAGCTTGGTCGCTTTTATCCCGAGTCGCAACTCGGATCGCAAGTTGGTGGCGACAAGGGTGTTACTTCCTGAGCTACAACGATATCGGCCCCAGATCCGAGCAATACTTCTATACGCACGACTCTCTCAACCACAACACTTGTCCTCCTTCTTTTTCTCTCTTCTTTTCTATTCTTCTTCAAGACACACCTCCGACATTGTCGAGTCTCACTGGCATTTTCATCTTCTTTGTGTGAATTGCCACTCTACTCACTTCACACAATGGCATCACTGAGATTGCCCCTCCCCCGCCAGCTTCGGCTGGCTGCCCCGAGGTCAAGGATCGCCGCCCGCCAGACACCAGCTTCTTCATGGGTTTGCAACTCATGTGTGTCAAGCTCGGCATCGTCCTCGCGGATTCCCCGTGTGAGGACTTTCAGCGCCTTTGCAGCTCTTCAGAATGCCACCAGTGCAAAGATTGGCTCAGTCGATCCCTCCCTTGAGCCGCTGCAGAGGCCCGAGTCCTTTATTCCCCGACACATCGGCCCTGATGTTACCGATGCTGAGGCCATGCTGAAGGCGCTCGACCCTCCGGCAAAGTCAATTGACGAGTTTATTGCCCAGGTTGTCCCTCCGGATGTCATCTCCGAGAGGAAGACATTTGGTGCCTGGGACAATGAGGGCCCCCTCGATGAGAGCAAAGTTCTGGCGAGAGCCACTGCTTGGGCCAAGGCCAACGAGGCCGCTCCTAAGCCTCTTATCGGAGCTGGATACAACCCCAGCGTCACGCCCCGTGTTATTCAGACCAACGTCCTGGAGAGCCCTGCTTGGTATACCAGTTACACTCCCTACCAGCCCGAAATCAGCCAGGGCCGCCTCGAGTCCCTTCTCAACTATCAGACCATGGTCTCCGATCTGACCGGACTTCCCATTTCCAACGCCAGTTTGTTGGATGAGGGTACCGCCGCCGCCGAGGCCATGACCCTTTCCATGAACGCTCTCTCATCATCCCGCGCCAAGAGACCCGGCAAGACCTTTGTTGTCTCGCACCTTGTTCACCCTCAGTCTATTTCAGTCATCCAGAGCAGAGCTCAAGGATTCGGCATCAAGGTTGAGATTCTGGACGTGAACGCAGCGGATTCTGCAGAGAAGATCAAGGCTCTGGGACAGGACTTGGTTGGTGTCATGGTTCAGTACCCTGACACCAAGGGCAAGGTTGAGGACTTCAAGGGTCTTTCCGACCTTGTTCATGAGCAAGGTGCTCTCCTCAGTGCCGCTACCGATCTGCTTGCCCTGACGGTCCTCACGCCGCCCGGCGAGTGGGGTGCCGACATTGCCTTTGGCAGTGCCCAGCGCTTCGGTGTTCCCCTCGGCTTCGGTGGACCCCACGCCGCCTTCTTTGCCGTCAAGGAGGCCCACAAGCGCCGCATGCCTGGCCGCTTGGTCGGTGTCTCCAAGGACCGAAACGGCAACCGTGCCTTGAGATTGGCTCTGCAGACCCGTGAGCAGCACATTCGTCGCGAGAAGGCAACTAGCAACGTCTGCACCGCTCAGGCTCTTTTGGCCAACATGGCTGCCCTGTTTGCCGTCTACCACGGACCCGAGGGCCTAAAGGAGATTGCCTCGAGATTGGTTCGTCTTGCCCGTGGAGTCCAGGCCGTTGCCGAGGCCTCGGGTCTGGAGACCGAGCAGAGCGGCGCCAGCCCTGATGGCAAGGTTCTGTTCGATACCGTCGTCATCAAGGCCAGCGACCGTTCTCAGAAGATCCTGGCCGAGGCCAAGAAGGCTGGTCTGGGCTTCCGCGATTTCGGAAACGGTGACATTGGTATCAGCGTCAACGAGCACGTTACTGAGGAGGTCTTCAAGTCCATTGCCGCCGTCCTCGGCAGCGCTACCGGTACCCAAACCGCTGAGGTTGCGAGCAAGGCCTACGGTGCTCTCACCCAGGACATCACCGAGCTCCTTCCCGCTACTCTTCGCCGCCAATCCGCGTACCTCACTCACCCCGTCTTCAACACTCACCGCAGCGAGACCGAGATCCTCCGTTACATCCACTACCTCCAGTCCAAGGATCTGTCTCTTGTTCACTCCATGATCCCTCTCGGATCCTGCACCATGAAGCTGAACGGCGCGACTGAGATGGCTCTGATCACCCTCCCCGGATTCTCCACCATCCACCCTCACACGCCCGCAAGCGAGCTCCCGGGCTACACTGCCTTGATTGAGAGTCTCTCTGACCAGCTGAAGGGTATCACATCCATGGATGCTGTCTCTCTGCAGCCCAACTCTGGCGCTCAGGGTGAGTTTGCCGGTCTTCAGGCCATCCGCAAGCACCTCCTCTCCAAGCCCGGTGGTCAGAAGCGTGACATTTGCTTGATTCCCGTTTCCGCCCACGGCACCAACCCTGCATCCGCTGCCATGGCCGGCATGCGTGTCGTCCCCATCAAGTGCGACCAAAAGACCGGTAACCTTGATATCGAGGACTTGGAGGCCAAGTGCAAGAAGCACGCCGAGGAGTTGGGTGCCTTCATGGTCACCTACCCTAGCACCTACGGTGTCTACGAGCCCGCCGTGAAGAAGGCTTGTGAGCTCGTCCACAAGTACGGCGGTCAGGTCTACATGGACGGTGCCAACATGAACGCCCAGATCGGTATTGCCTCGCCCGGCGAGATCGGCGCCGACGTCTGCCATCTCAACCTCCACAAGACCTTCTGCATTCCCCACGGCGGTGGTGGCCCCGGTGTCGGACCCATCTGCGTCAAGGAGCACCTCGCTCCCTTCCTGCCCGGTCTCGCCCACGACGCCGACCAGGCCATGGTTTCCAGCGCTCCCTTCGGCAGCGCCGGTATCCTCCCCATCAGCTGGGCTTACAACGCACTGATGGGCAACGACGGTCTCCGTCTCGCCACTAAGACTGCCATCCTCAACGCCAACTACATCCTCGCCCGCCTCAAGCCTCACTACAAGATTCTCTACACCAACGAGAACGGCCGCTGCGCGCACGAGTTCATCCTCGACGCCCGTCCCTTCATTGCCACCGCTGGTGTCGAGGCCATTGACATTGCCAAGCGTCTCCAGGACTACGGCTTCCACGCCCCGACCATGAGCTTCCCCGTCGCCAACACGCTCATGATTGAGCCCACGGAGAGTGAGAGTAAGGAGGAGCTCGACCGTTTCGTCGACGCCCTCATCAGCATTCGCGAGGAGATTCGCGAGGTCGAGGAGGGCAAGCAGCCTCGTGAGGGTAACGTTCTCCGCATGGCGCCTCACCCCCAGATGGATGTCATTCTGGGCGATGGCGAGGGCAAGTGGGACCGTCCCTACTCCCGTGAGAAGGCTGCGTACCCCCTGCCTCACCTCAAGGAGAAAAAGTTCTGGCCTAGCGTGGCTCGCGTTGACGACAGTAAGCTTTGTCCCTTTCCTGATTGATGTGGATATGTGAATCTTTACTAACAGAGTATAGCATACGGTGACACTCACCTGTTCTGCACGTGCCCTCCTGTCGAGGATACCACGTCAGAGTAAATCGATGATTCTGCATCTGATAGACATGATACCAGCAGACCATAGATTTGTGCCTGCATGATAGCCTTCATGTTTGCAACACGGGAACGACTAGGCGATCTCAGACGGGGCATCTTACCCACTGACATCCCTCTTGTTTCCTGAAATCCTTCAACATTTTTCCAATCATCTCTTAGCAAGCGGGGATTTGAGTTCCTACGATTTCAACAGGGAATACACATACACCTTCATGTTTACTACATATGAATGTGCGGACGGGTTTATGGGGCCGGAGATATGGGCCACCGGGGAGTTTTAAACAGCAAAACAACAAAAATGGTTGTTTTGTTGGGGTTATTGCATTATTGGGCGTGCGAATTTGGTTTTGGTTATCTAGGTACCTAGACTGGCATTTCTAGCCGGGAAAATATTGATATTGATAAGTTCAACTTGGTGTGCCTGGTGATGTTTGAAATGATGTGTGCCATTATGATGGCCTTTCCATCCTCTTCGTCTTTCGATGGAATCATACCCAGAAGAAGCCTTCCACCTGCTTAGTTTCGTGGTCTCCGGCTCTAGTGGGGAGTCTTTGGACAGCGTCCACCGCCCTAGGCAAAATCAACTCTTCGGAAGCTGAGCATTCTGGATGGCGGTGTTTCGTCATCAAGAGAGCATTATTCCCGTAATTGAAACCCCTGCGAGAAACGTGGTACTCGGTATTCAATTTGACTGAGAGCTTTCCATCGGAATTTGAGCTTTCAGGCGGCCGAATTATATGCAGTGATGACCCGAAGATTCAAAAGGCTTTGTGTTCCCCGGTACACCGAGCCGACCCCACTCGGCGGTCCGGCCTTCCTGATCAGGACGCCGTAACCTTCCAGGTTCCCACCTCAAAACTCCCGCAGAATCACGGCTCATCACCTGTGAGCTCACCTCACTCACCCTCATCTCATACCTCACTCCATTGTCTCTTGTCAATTGATTGTCGCGGGCTTTCATCAATTGAGCGTTTCCTGGCTCACCAGTAAGCCAAGATGGTCCGGGTTACCTCTTTAGCAGTCTCCGGACTCGCGCTCCTCACTGGTTTCGCCTCCGCGGTCGCGACGCAGGCAGACATCGAGTCGCCCGACTTCACCACCCTCTCGGTGCCGGAGCACCCGCACCACGCCATTCGCATTAAGGAGCAGAGCGATGAGATTTGTAACGCGGGATCGAGGCAGTGGACCGGATGGCTAGACACTGGTGGAAAGCACCTCTTCTTTTGTGAGTGAAATGTGCCCGAAACATTGGAAGTGAACGCGCGACTAAAGCGACAATGATAGGGTATTTCGAGAGTCTGAACGACCCCGAGAATGACCCTCTCAGCCTCTGGATGACCGGCGGCCCAGGCGGAAGCGGTCTTGTAGGCCTCATGCTGGAACTCGGCCCCTGCCTCATCAACGACAACGGCACAGGCACAGTCCACAACCCCTATGCCTGGAACGCGAACACTTCCATGATCTTCGTCGACCAGCCCGCCGGCACGGGGCTCTCCTACTACGACGAGGACGTCACCCCGCCCGCGACATCCTACACCGCCGCCGAGGACATGAACATCTTCCTCCGCATCTTCTACCAGGCCTTCCCCGGCCTCGCCACCGCGCCCTTCCACATTGTAGGCGAGAGCTACGGCGGGCATTACATCCCCGCCCTCGCGGCCGAGATTGTCTCCTATAACACGGGCTCCCCGCCTCCCGAGTTCAAGGTCCCGCTGGCGTCGGTGCTTATCGGGAATGGCTACGTCTCGCCTGCCGACACGACGTGGGGCTTCTATGATACCCTCTGCACCACCAAACCCGGCGTTTCGGAGCCCGTGTTCAATGAGAGCATGTGTGGGTTGATTGCCGATGCGTTGCCGCGGTGCATGTATCTCCAGCAAGCATGCTACGCCTTCCCGGACCCCATTATCTGCGGCGCCGCGACGAACTTCTGCTTCGGGCACGTGGATCTATTGTATTACCAGGACGTTAAGGCCGGCGGACGGAACCCCTTTGATATCACGCGGCCGTGTGAGACAGAGAACATCTGCTACGGTGCCGGCGATGGGATTGAGAAGTACATCAAGACGGAGCGGGTGCTTGCCGCGCTTGAGGTGCCCGAGGCGGTGGGTAAGAACTTTAGTCTCATTTCCATGGATGTGAATGAGCGGTTCGAGCTGGCGGGTGATGTGTTTTTGAGTACCGAGAAGGATGTGAAGTACATCCTCGAGAACGGGGTCGATGTGCTCGTGTATAACGGCGACTTGGACCTCGCGTGCAACACGGCTGGCAACGTGCGGTGGACGAATAAGTTGTCGTGGGCTGGACAGGTTGAGTTTGTTGCTAAGGAGCTCCAGCCGTGGTTTGTGGTGAAGAAGGGCGGGGAGACGGTCAAGGCGGGTATGTGGAAGCAGGTTTCCAAGAAGATGAGGGGTGGCAAGGAGACGAGGCTTGCGTTTGTGACTGTTGCGGGGTCAGGACACATGGTGCCGTTGGATCAGCCTGAAGTTGGGTTGCAGATGGTGAGGAATTGGTTGTTTGGGGATTTCGGTAAGGCTGTGAAGGGTGGTGTGGAGGTGATGGTCCAGAGTCAGAATGAGGAGTTTATGTCTTTGGAGTTGTAGGTTGACACGTTTGATGACAGTGGATACTTTGATTCGTTTGTTTTGGTAGCTTCCGCTGGGTGTGTGATTCCGTGAATGTTGATGGATACTGTTGCTGCGAATTCGCCAAGAAAAAGACGCGAGTGTAACCATTTGAATGACAGCGATAAGTTCGAAAGCACGACTATGAGGAAGCAGGTATAATGGGTATGATCGTGTTCTCATGATTGAACCAGTGCAATTAGCCAATAAATCATCCAGCTTTAATTCAAGCTTTTCATAAAGTCAGAGTTGGATGTCTACATAGCTCACATATATCTCTGCCATGTATATCGCTGCATGCTCGGTGACCAGATGTCAAGTAATACCTATGTGGTAAAGGCTTGCTGTGAAGGCTTTTTGAAGGAGCGGAATTCCGGCTAACCTACATGCCTAAGTAATCTAAACATGATTTATTCTACAATTCTAATTGTCTTCCAAGTTCTACCAGCTGTGGTAGATGCATGGGGCTTAGGGGCGTAGAACTCCACATGTGAGTGAAATTCATCGATGGAGGAGGGCATTGCCAACCTGGACGAGCGTAGTGGTATCAAATCCATTCTCCAACCATCAACGAGTGGACTGGACCGTCCGAGGACTCATGATCAAGAAGGCATGTCGTCGACCTCAAACTTGACCTGGCTGGTATTCAACATCGGAGACGGCAATCCGAAATTTTCTCTACACCTCGATTGAACCTCCCGACTTCGCTTGCAGATATGCTCCTTGTGTCGTGCCAAAAAAACCGACTGAACGACTCGCTACAGGTTTGGCATGAGCCACAATGCGGCGTTCACGTCTGACATCAACCAGTAATGCAATGAGATGAGATTTCATCCAACCCTGATGTCGGCAGTCCGTGGGCTCTGGGCTCTGATCGGCTTTGAGAAGAATGGACCAAAGTTGATGGCGCTTGAGACCACATTGATCAGCCAAGCTATGTCCAGTAACCATAGCTGGTTCGCGTCGCTGCTCTGCCTTCAGCCCTGCCTAGATTCGCCTGTGTAGCTGAAGACTCTCCATGTATTCAAGTACCGTACATGTACAGATTCTCCGCACAGATGTCTGAACTTGACAAGTAGAACCACATTTGGAGTCGTCCAGCACGCTTCCCAAGGACACGGAACACCAACATTGCCTGGGGAAGGATGAAAACAGCTTAAACGGCTTGAACGGTCTTGTCTCGACACCCGCTTCCGCTTATTCAGCCCCCTTTCCGTGTCAAATCCACTTAGTTGGGGCTTCGTCATTCCAACCGCCAGCCCTCATCGGGCTGGTTCCCTGATCGAGTAACTTTTTCCCGACGCTTCTTCCGCTGGCTCACTTATCGATATGGGTCCTCCGTCTGCATACCTAGGCTTACACAGCGCGGTACAGATCATAGGCATTGCACCCTGAAGATAAGGCCCGAAAGACTCCAGCGAAGGAGACATGCACAGGAACGAGAATCGCCAAAGTTTCTTCGATTCCACCCAAATTCGCGGCACTTTATAATAAGTTGAACTTCACAGGATCGAGAGTGAACAAAACTCTCTTGCCGTTCTTACAGCACAGAGTCTCGGTGCAATTCGTTGACATAGACAGCCCACCGTATCGACACATCAGCGTTGGACGAGAGCCAAATATGGCATGCCATGAGCCGACACCAGTGGTAGTTCTAGCGGATTGTGATATTTGCAACATTAGGTTAGCATCAAGTGGTGTTGCCTACATGTTGTACATATGCTAGCCTCGCGGACTTGCGGACTTGCGGACTTTGAGGCTCAATAAAACCACCAAGGTTTCTTATTCATTGAAATTCAGAAAGCATAACGTTATGACTTGATCTTTGATGACAGACGGCTACTTATACAGCACCAATCCCCGTCTATAAACTTCATCATGGAAGTGATGAGAGCCTGGCAGTACAGCAAAGTAGGACGGCTGGAGGAGAATCTCCAACTCAAGACAGACATCCCCCGGCCCACCGCAGCAACTCTCCAGGAAGACCAAGTTCTTGTGCAGGTTCTCTACTCCAGCCTAAATCCCGCCGACCTGAAGCACGCTGAACTTGGTCTGTTTACCAAGCTGAAGACAGGCTTTCCAGCAACCCCTGGATGTGATTTCTGCGGCCGCGTCCAGGCTGTACACCCTTCAAACACCACATTCAAGTCCGACGATGTTGTGTTTGGATGTTTTGGGCATCCTATGAAAGAGGGACCACTCGCCGACTATCTCGTTGTGTCAACGAAAGTATGTGTTCACGTCCCGCAAGGCGTTCTTCCTAATGAAGCCGCTGGCATTGGCGGAGCCGGTCTTACTGCCTACCAATCTATTGTTCCGTTCGTCCAGAAGGGGCAAAAGGTCTTCATCAACGGCGGAAGCGGAGGAGTTGGGCTGTTTGCGATCCAAATCGCGCGAGCACGTGGCATTGATGTGACGGTCTCCTGCTCGACGCGGAACAAAACATTATGCGAGGAGCTTGGTGCGCGTGTCATCGACTATACCCAGGGCGACTTGATCAATGTCCTTTAGCAGAACGGTTTCATGTTCGATCTTATCGTTGATAATGTCGGCAACGACCATAGGCTGTTCGAATCTGCTCATCTTTATACTACAACAGAAGCCAAGTTCGTCCAAGTTGGGGGCGAGTTCAGCACTTTCTCGATCCTCAAAGTTGCACCGAGAGCGATCCTTCCTGGTTTCTTGAGCGGAGGCAATCGAAATTTCAGATTGTCGCTGCTGAATCAAATGTCGAGTATCTGACCATACTGGGAAATCTGGTCGCCGAGAAAAAGGTCAGGGTTGTCATTGACGAGGAGCTGAATTTTGGACAAGCCATTGACGGCTTTAGGAAACTTCGAACTGGACGTACAAGAGGCAAAATTATTGTCTCAGTCCTGAATGAGTAGACTTTTTCGTTCAGTGCTATTCTACAACATACCTTACTACTAAGGCCGCCTTTTGTTGATATATCGCTATATTGCGCGTGTTCATTGCATGCCGTCTGCTTCAGTGCGCGCTTAAGCTCTTGCCCAGCGCCTGGGATGCAACGCGAGCTAATTGAATGAACCAGAGCATCTTTAATTTTACCGTTTTCGAGGCGGCAGGTGATCTGGCCGACATGAACGACTTAGTCGCAACAGGCGACCGGCAAAACAAGGGGCAATGGAAGGAACCAGGATAAGACCATTGATCATCGAGGTACCTTGTCACCTAGAAGATCGTCAGCTAGCCGCGGGTATGGCCGGAGTTACCGGGCACTGATTGGTTTTTCTTTTTCTTCCTCTGTCTCTTCACACGCACAGAGGTGGAGACTAATTGGATGATCGTGGATCACTTTTTCAGCCTCACTGATAGCTACTGCATACAATGCGCATGCTCATGCGGGTAGGTCTCAAAGGGGAAATCAACCCGAACAGAGCGAAGCAACATGAACTGGAAGCGTGAAATGCGGGTTGGAGCATGATATCACAGCCCTCTCCATACGGTCCGTCCACCTAGATGTGTGGAACTTGGACCTGTTGATAATGAAATGGGATTTATGAGAAAACAGCCATTCATTGGCTTCATCACTCAGTACTTTACCATCAAAAATTCCGCAGAACAAGTTGGCCTGAACGGTTCTTGGAGGAAGTTTGAACACAATAACGTGCCTCATGTACCACGACATGCCAAATCTACCTCCGGTAGCAAATAATGGAGTTGACTGATGATACATATTGATAGGAGAAGCAAAACTTGTCACCACTGCCTGAACTATTCGATGTTACGTAAGAGTGAAAATGGCCGG
Source organism: Colletotrichum simmondsii (assembly GCA_001563135.1). Taxonomy (NCBI): domain Eukaryota; kingdom Fungi; phylum Ascomycota; class Sordariomycetes; order Glomerellales; family Glomerellaceae; genus Colletotrichum; species Colletotrichum simmondsii. The sequence goes on along the minus strand of JFBX01000757.1, from coordinate 384,132 downwards.
AAGGCCTAGGATTCTGTGTTATGTTCATCATCGTGAGTTTATGGAACACAGGGAAAGAGTCACTCGCTGAAGCCGTCGTTCACATACTGGTATCACAAGCTAGAATACTTCTCAACTTTGAGGCTTGGAATGTCCCTATCCTCATGCACAAGCTATCGAACTTCGTGCTTTCTCTGAGCGATTTCCCAACTCGAGACATGTCATACATCATATATCCCTTTGAAAGCGCTGGGAACTATCTGACAAAATGTTTCACTCTTCTGGTGAATCCTGGCTCCATATATGCAGGCGCGATGCAGCGTAGCTTGGCGAGCTGAAGCAATATTTCGGAATCCCACATCCGCCTAGTCTTAAATGGGATATGAGAGCGAACGGAGGCCGTTTATACCAAAGAGAAGAGCATTTCAAACTCGTTGAAGGGGTCCATTCTTCTCAGCTTGCTACCCAAGAGTCGCACGCGCAGATTGTTCCTCTCCTCATTGTCGCAACTTCCTTTTAATCAGATTTCACTCGGTATCTTGTCCCCATTACTTCATTGTGCTTGCTTGAAGGTGTATCAACAATGGCATCCGAACATTTGAACGCGCTACCTGGTCGAATCACAGAAGCTGCTGAGAAGGGTATGACGCGTGAGAGCTTCTTCTCTTTCGGCGACGAAGGTCTCACAGCGAGTGTGGGTGCAACTGGGCAATTGCTCCGGATCACTCAACATTTTCCCGGACAGAAGACAGGAGTCTGCGTGGACGATAATGGTATGGCAGAGCCATATTACGTTTCTTGGCGTCTGAAACAGTTTTTCGAAAGGTCTCTCAACGAAAATTACGGCGGAATCGGTCCCCGCTTCGACGCCTTGTGCTCAGGAAGAAAGTCTAAGCACGACATTATCAATGATCGGTGGCCTACCTTTACCAGAACGATGACGGGCGATACTTCAAACAAGCTGCATGTTTCGTATGTGGCATTTCGAGGAACAATCTACCAAAAGTTCGAGATCATTGACAAACAGGAAAACTTGTCGGAAGTCAAAGCCGCCAAAGACGACGAGTGGGATGCTCTGACGCTGGACCCAGATGTACTCCTCATACGGGATCTCGACTTCGTCAACGAGTATAATTACTTCAACAAGGTGCCATCGTATTTCCGTTATGACCGGGCTATGGGCGTTTACAAGACTGAAGGGGGTGACGCGGGGAGGCATATCCTGCGCGAGCACATAAGTCACAACAAGCATTTCGTCCTCCACTTGCAAGTCTTGGATGAAGATGGCGAGGTTGAATTCTTCAAGAAAGACCAGGGCACTTTTTACGGCATTCGGAAGAATGGCAAGAGTTCCGGACAGCCAGTCTTGAAGATTGTTCTGGCATACACTCTCAGACAAGGCTCCGAAGCTTCGGAGCCTAAATCTCGTTTACCGGATTGGGAGATGTTTGGCGAAGCTGACGAGCTTCTTCGGCGTTGGAAAACGGTGTCATTGACTGCCAATCCTACTCTCGACCTTTTCTTCAAAAGGCAGCTGGAGTACATTCTATCTGTCTGCAGTATTCCTGTGTCTGAAGGAGATCCAGATGGCGTACCGGCTTATGCTCTCACGTGCGGTGATGTTGATGGCCATCGAGTGGCAACCGCAGCGAGCTTGTAAGTTCTTTGGGGTGTTCTGGTAGTGTCTCACATGCTGATGATTTGACAAAGCTATGCTTTCCAATTCTTACAACTTGGTTTTGATCACTTCAAAACCTTGCATTCAGAGTCTAAGAAACCTCTTGGCTGCACATGTAATCAGGACGAGAGGCCTCTACTGCCTTATGTCTGCATGATGAAGAGGCGGATTGAGGATGTATGCAAAGGTCATATGAAATGGGTCTTTCAGAAAGCGGTCAATTCTGAGAGCTTATTTGGTCCCAATCAGTGGACCAATGGCGACGAAATCGAGGGCTGGGAATCCAATGAATGGCTTCCGAGAAAGTCACTCATTGACACCCCTTTCCACTTCATCAAAGCGGCAGACTTCTACAAGAGAATCGGAGTGGGCATGCCAGAAAACCTGGCGAAAAAGGCAAGAGCTGTGTACAAGCAATGGATCAGTCACCTCGGGGAGGTCGAGAAGTCCGGAAAATACGCATTTCCCTCTTACAAGGCCGGCGACGATGAGATACCGACCAAGACCTTCTATCTCACAGATCATGCTCTAATATGGCAAGCAGCAAGATCTGCGGAGTCATTGAACCTTCAATTCGCACCCGAAGGTGATCTCCAGATTGCAGAAAGATTCTCGGCACTTAGATTGCGGGAGAACATTGTCAAGAGATTCACGACTGAGAATCCTCTTTTGAGACAGAGAATGATCGCGGTGAAGCGGAGTTCTACTCAGACCCGATTTCTCTTCCGCTCAAAAGACGTTGCCCTTTTCCGCGCCATGGAAGAAGGCTTGTTCGAACAAGCTGAAATCCAATGGACGAATACTCTTGACAGCCAAAAACATCATGAAGGAAATGACGACACTGACTGGAGTGATCCGCGGAGATTCGCTCTAGCTATTACCATGGCCCGGCATGGAAAACTCATCAACTTTCGTACCAGAAAGGAGTTAACTGAGAAAGCTTTATCAATTTTACTCAGTACCTCCTGTTCCAACGGACTTTTCACAGGGGCACTCGATGAACGACAAAACCCAGCCGTATACGAGGACGAGAGAGACAGAGACAACTATTGGACAGTTGTTTTCGAAGTTCCATACATTCTGTTGAAAGACTACTGCGTCCAACCTCGAAAAAACTCTGATCTTGGCACCAAAGGTGGTTCGATTACAGTGGATAGCCGTCTCGAGCTCATGCACCATTCCATTAAGGGTATCTCCAAATATTTGGGAGGTCTATCAGGTCATCCGATAGACACAACGGGGCCAAGATATCGTTACGGCTACTGGATGAAACACAACCTCCCCTTCAACAATGTGATAGACGACAACAACATCGTGGAGCTGCAGGACGAGTGGCTCTACAATGAACCTGATTTTTTCGTCAATGCGACGGCCATGACCAATGTCGACACGAACAACATGCCAGATGCCGATGCAAACCTTGAGACCTCGATGTCGGCAAAGGTTATCAGCCCACACCTTCGACTCAAGATCGACATCCAGGATCGCCGGCCGCTCAAGGACAAGCGGCCTTTGTCGTCATTCTTAGTTGAACACTATCCGAATGATGAGGAGGATCGTTTCGAGGAAGCTGTCAAGTCCCAAAGGGATGCCCGAAATGCTAAGAAGAGGTTTTGGGCTTTCATCTCGACAAACGCTGAGGGGAATTCGAGCTGCACCAAGACGTTGGCCCCAAATGAAAACCGTGAACAAAGAGAGATGGAACAGTTCTTTGACAGACACATGACCAGCAGCAACTTCTTCGACGAGGAGACGATAGCATCGCTGAACATTTGGACAACAGAGTTCCAAATGGCCTTTTACTCTGGTGTTGAGAAAGAAAGGTTTTGGCATGGAAATAAACTTGAAAAGATAGGAATGGGATTCCGGTTCGAGGGCGACTTTTTCGACAAATATTGGACCTGCCGGTTTGTGGTAGCAAATCCTCATTTGCCAGCTAGCAAGTACGAAGTGAAAAGTGACTTGATCAAGTTGCTGGAGCAAGACCAAGAAGGAGATACTTCCTTTACTTTGGAAATTAGGACCGGTCCTTGGGAACAACGGAGAGTACTCGAATTGATATTGTTCGGATACATCATCAGCAAAATGGCTACGAGCGCGGGCTATATCCTGGAATTGGCTGAGAGCACTGTGCTAAAACAGAAAACCAAGTTGGAACAAAGGCTTCGAAGGCTCCAAGGCTCTCAAATGTTCAAGCAAGAACAAGGCGATCCGACCCCCCATGACGGCGGTCGTATCGACTACAACAGCTTCGTCATCACCAGCAATGAGTTCCGTAAGTTCCAGGAACGTTTGCAGATGATACACGGAGATTTCGCAAAAACCAGACCCATCAGCGACCATTGGCTCAATCGAGAGAAGGATCGTCAAGCCGAACAGCCCCGGTGGACCTTCAGCGACGAGAGTCGCTACAGGTCAGTACTGAACAAGTTACTTGTCACAAACCGGCGGGCTATCCAAGACCTGGATCGTAACCTCACGGGAATTTCTATTCTTGCAGAGTCGATTACGCAAGAGCTCGAGTACGTGAGCGGCGGTCTCGAGAGCATCTCAAATGAAGAAAGCCGACGAAACAATAAGGATGTCAAGCTTTTCACATACACCACTGCCATATTCTTGCCTCTTGGGTTTGCAACAGGCATGTTCAGCATGAGCGGGACGCCTGATGCACAGACTGTCGGTAGAATGTTTGGACTGTTTATAGGAGTATTCATCCTGGGTACATTGACAATTCTTATTGTCGGAAATGTCGATAAACTGATCAAGCGAGGGCGGCAGAAGATCCATAGTGCGTATCTTTGGGGTATGTTGCCATTTCTCGTTCTTATTATGGCAAAGTTCTACGTCAAAGAGGTCAGGCGGGAGCGGCGAAAGAGCAAAGGCAATGGGGAAGGAAGCGCGGGAGGAAAATCAGTTGAAGAAACGAACGCTGAATGCGAAGATGTTGCAGACAAAACATCGCGGCGAAGGTTTTGCGGTTTGAAGTTATACAGGAAGGAGAAGAATGATGCTTTGGCGAAACGTAAAGAAGAGCACGTGGAAGAAGGGAGGGGTGTACTTGGCGTCCCAAGGGTGGACGAGACGGCAACCTCAGGGAGCGTGCAAAGCTTCAAGGGCTGAGGACCAATTCAGATTTCGAGGTCATGAAGCAACATGGAGAAAATTTCAGAAGAGTTTGTAATTGCAGAATCACTTAACACGCGCAACTTGACTTTCTACAGTCGTTGAATCGCAAACCTTGCTTTTTGTTGGATTCAAACAATAAAGCTCATGATGCTCAGTAGGGCTCTAAGATTTAGAACGTTGCGGCCCGGGGCGCCGTCATAGGGCTTTGGAACAAGTACCTACCATTTCCAACGGCAGCGTCCTGTCGGATTTCTTTACAAGAAAGTACACTGCACAGATAGGGAAGAACACATGGAGAAGATATCCGGTTATTCGCGCGGCATCACCATCTTCGAAGGATGAATGGGGACAAGGTAAGAAGAAGCCGAGGCGCGTCTCGTTCGTTCGATCTTCTGCCACGGAAACCGGATGACTGGGAAACAAACCACTGTATCCCTCCCAAGGTTCATTTGATTTTCCGTGCTCACGCACTAGTGTAGAGCTAATGAGCCTAAATCTGACGGATGAGCTAGCAGTTGCAATTTCTGTGGGTATTCGTAGGGGGATGGGAAGCAGCTGCCATCTCATCTTTCTGTACTCTAAAATGCAAACCTGCTGCGTATTCATCATCAGAAGGAATTATCAAAGTATCCTATCAGCCTCAACGCAACCATTAAAGAGGTTTGTCATCGACAGCGACAGGTCTAGATCGAGAGATTCGAGACACGGAACATGGGACAGATCACGGATGCAGACACGCCCGCTGGCTCAGCCCCCGGCCATCAGATCCCTGCCGAAGGATTCGCGAAGGCACCTCACAGACTCCTCCCAGCGCCTGCCTGCGCGACGATGGAGATTTCGCTTGGCTCCAGTTCAGCGCCATTTTAACCTATTCCCCCTTCTTCCTAGCGTAACATCCAAATTTATGAACTTTTTTTTCCTCACCTCCCAAGCGGTGGTGTGCTGGACTGCTGGTACCTGTTATTTGGCTGCCTGCAGTACCTGAGATGCTTGGCCCCTCTCAACCCCTGCTTGTACCGCCCCAGCCCGTCTGAATCCTTACGGATGCTGCCCTTCTCTTTCCACCCACCACCGTCTCGTGCGATGGGACTTCAGGGACCCCAAGGTTCCAGACATGGGGTTCATCGGTTGTGGTGTCGGATTCGCGCCGTCTGACTGGTTGGCGCGGACTGAACGGGATGACCCAGAAGGGGGCGTGTGAGTGCGAGAGCGTGAGCTGGGAAATGGATAAGCACGAAGGATTCTGTGAAAAGCGAGTGCTTCCCTGGTTCCCTGCTGATCGTGTCCCATTTTCCTCCTGTCCTGCCTTTTTGCCTGCCATTCACTGCAATTACTTGCCAATTGTGACCCTTCCGCCGTTTGCGAATCGCTGTATCTCAGGCTCCTCGATCTTGCAGTGTAGTAGCCCCCACGCGCGGTCATCCTTGTCTTGTCTTACACGAGTAGCCCAAGACAGACTCGACGTCGAGCTCGAGATCGACCTCTCGGAGCCCATTTCTCCGCCGACAGAGGGCACCTAGACGTCACTTCTCACGATCGTTACCACATATACCCATTTCGAAATGGCGGTGTCAACAAAAACGACGTTCATCGCGTCAACCTTTCCCGAAAACCCGCTCAAAACGGCCGACTTCTCACCACCGGCTTCCTCCTGCTCGGGCATCTACCTCACCAACAACGTCTACGCCATCGACAATGACTCGAAATGCCTACCCAACAAGTTCAACGGCGCCAGCACGGCATTCTACTCCCCCGGCACTGTCTGCCCGACGGGCTACACCGCGCAACCTCAGTGCTCGCGCAACGGCGGTGTGCGCTCTATCACTACTGTCACCTGCTGTCCCTACCGCGGAGACATGACGCTATCGTGTGTCGAGGACGACATGACGCTCGCCAACGTGTGGGAGACACAATTTTGCACGTGGATGGCCGGCCCCGCGACAGTCGTTGATATTACACGGACAGATGATGGGGTTGTAGCCACGCAGGCTGTTACGATGTCGGACCGCGATGGTGTGAACGCGTGGGGTATCAGGATGGTGTACCAAGCAAGCGATCTCGTGGCCAAGACAACCTCGGGAGCATCATTTGCGTCGGCAACGGGGACGGCAGCAGCGGGAAGCGGTGCGACATCGGGTGCGAGTGCGACTGGGACGGCGGCCGGGGCGGACAACACCAGCGGCAGCGCGACTGGCGCCGCCACATCGGGAGCGAGTTCAGGTGGTTTGTCAACGGGTGGCATCGTCGCTGTAGCAGTCGTCATTCCCGTCGTCGCGATAGCAGCGCTCGTGGGCTTGTTCTTGTGGTGGAGACGGCGGAAGCACCGGTACGCGGGCGTAAAGCCCGCTGAGACGCCCACGGCACCTGAGATGGATGGATCGTCGGCCATGGGATCTCAGAGCGCGTACGCGTACCAGAACCAGCAGTACGCACAGCAACAGCATAATGGGCAGTATCCCCAGGCATCACCACCTGCGTCGGAAATGGTTGGGACAGATATGGCTGGGTATTACAACAACGATAAGGTCCTCATGAACCCCGGTGCCCAGCATCAAGGCGCAGGACACACGCAATACAAAGGGTACACGCACCCCCAGCCGCCTGTAGAGTTGGCTAGTGGAGATGGACCTACGGAGTTGCCTGCTGATAACGATCGGAGGTGACGGTAGTCATGGGCGCAAACAAGATCTCTGCGGCGATGAGATGTTGAGAATTTTGTATAGAGGAGGGTGTAAGTCGTAATGGGGGGAGTTGATTTGAGATGGATTTATCATTATGGTAGGGCTTCATATTCACACCAGCGTGCGCGGCGTTTAGATGGCCGATTTTCATGAAGGGGGTGTCCTTGAGGCAATAGCAGCGTCCAGTTGCGATGCTGTGATTGAGTAGGATTGATAGAAGATATCCCAAAGAAGAAGAGTATGAATTAAAAGCTCCATAATGAGATTGACATTTTGATCTATATATCAGTACCTTGTCAGTGAGAATGGGTGAGAGAAATAGGGTGGGAGTGACAGAGAGGTGAATGAGTTGAAGTAACTTACCTTATGTACCTCGATCCAACACTGATTCCAGGTCACTGAAAGATGATTTGAAGCAGATTTGAAAAGTCAGTAAAGTAGCCACATGAGAAAGCTTCTATGAATTCACTTTACCTCCGTGACGGGCATTGAATCCATCCGGGCCAAGCGCCGTGCCGCCGATGGCCAGTGAAGAGTCACACCGACCGCCATGATCCGGGGGGCTTCAGCAACCGGTGGTCCCGGCTTCCCACCTTCAGGTAGGTGAGCTCACCGCCTGCAGTTTTCAGTGGAGGCCGTCGACATGCGAATGAATTACCCCGCCACCCCGCCATCCAAGGAAGCTGCAAAAAAATTCGACCCGCGCGACGCAATTCCTGCTTATCAAGCACCCGGAACCCTCGATTGACGATTAATAAAGCAACGGTCGTCTTCCTGCTTCTGCGCCCTTGTTGTCTCTGCAATAAATAAGGGATCGATACCCAGCGTTCATTTCTACGTCATACCCTCATATTTCTTCTCGAAAGAAGAATCAAGAGGATTCGGCGCATTACGTCCCAGAGTGCGAAAACCTCTACCCAATAATTCCACAAAAAAACGAACCCATCACCAAACACAACCGAGACAAACAAACAAGATGTCGGCCCCTCACGAAAAGACACCCCAAGACGACGGCCACGAGTCGGAGCCCGAGATGCTCGAGGCCGACGAGGTCGGCGAGGAAGTCAACGTCGACGACGAGGACATGCCCATGGACTCTGACGACGAAAACGAAGAAATCAACCTCCAAAACGACTCGGTCGCCTACTTTGACGCCCACAAGGACTCCGTCTTCGCTATCGCCCAGCACCCCGTCCACCCGACCCTCATCGCCACAGGCGGCTCCGAAGGCGACGCAGACGACGCCCCCGGAAAGGGTTACCTCCTCTCCACCGCCGCCGCCGCCTCCCGCCCCGTCCTGCCCGCCTCCTTCTCGGGCGACGCCGCCCAGCCCCAGTCCACCGAGCTCCAGTTCATTTACCCGATCGACGGCCACACCGACAGCATCAACGCCCTGGCCTTCACCCTCCCCAAGGGCGACTTCCTCGTCAGCGGCGGCATGGACGGCAAGCTCCGCGTCCACGCCCTCCGCGTAAACTCCCCCACCGCCGAGGCCGCGAGCGTCCAGATCAAGTTCATCGCCGAGGCGCAGGAGGTTCCCGAGATCAACTGGATCGCCGCCTGCCCGAGCCCCAAATACCCCAACACCATCGCCATCGGCGCCAGCGACAACTCCGTCTGGGTGTACACCATTGATATCGCCGCGGGAGGCGGAAACCCCGCGAACTGCCTGCAGCTCGTGCAGACGTACTGGCTTCACCAGGCCCCCGTCACCGCGGGCGCGTGGACGCCTGACGGAAACTTCCTTTGCACTGTCTCCGAGGACGCGAGCTTGTACGTGTGGGATGTCTGGGGAGAGGCGGCGGCCGCGGGACTGGTGGAGAGTAACGGCCAGACGACGGTGAGCTTGACGGCCGAAGACCAGCGGTTCGTGGTCGAGGGCGGGTTGTATAGCGTCGCGGTGGATCCCAAGGGCACGTTGGTCGCCGTTGGTGGTGCAGGTGGCGCCATCCGTATCGTGAGCCTGCCTAGATTGGCGAGCAGTGCGCAGGCCGGCAAGGGCGGAAAGAGCAAGAGCGCGTCGGACGTTGTGGGCGGAGGACAGATTCTTGCGGCGCTGCAGACGGCGTCGGATTCGATTGAGGCGCTGAGCTTCACGATGGCGGCCGGTGGTCCGGGCCAGATTTCTACATTGCTGGCTGCTGGCTCCGTGGATGGCAGTGTCACCGTGTTTGACGCTGGCAGGAGGTTTGCCGTGAGGAGGAGTCTTGTCGGTGCGCACGAGGAGTTCAGTGTCGTCAAGGTGGAGTTCGTGAAGAACAGCTGGCTGTTGACGACGTGTGGTATGGATGGTGTTGTAAGGCGGTGGGATCTGAGAGCACAGGATGGTGGTCTGGTCAAGGAGTGGAAGGGACACCGGGGTGATGGAGAGGGTGGTGGTGTGCTTGGCTTCGTGCAGGGCGAGACTGGGGAGAGAATTGTCACGGCTGGTGATGATGGTGTTGTCTTGGTGTTTGAGGCTTGAGGACTTTAGCTACAAGTCTGAGTTCTTGAGAGGTGAGGGAGGATTTGCGTTTGCTTTTGCCATGTGGGAATTTGGGAATGATGATGAGCTTGGGTGGAGGGGCATAGATAAAATAGGGGACTTCGTACGCCTTTTGTGCTGGTATGATATGGATTCGTGGACTAGTCCAGGTCCCCCTCATGAATTGGAGTTTCGCATTACTGGTACGTTGACTTGGTTGTCTTGATGCAATCATTTGATGCCTGCTACGTGATCACCTATCTCTGCTTTCTAATGTGATTACTATGGTTGGTAGGTGATAATTGACAGGGTGAGACATGAAAGCTTCGTTCGTCTCCAATTTCGTCAAGCCTAATCAAGCTGCCCATTTCCATCGCTAGTTGCTTATTGACATCTCCAACATTCACTCCAACCTGATCTGCTAAGAAGTCACGGCTCTCATCTGTAAACCTGCATCTGCTGGTCAAAGAACGAAGGGCGGACCTTGCCCGTCATAATTCATGGCCGACAGACCAGCCACCAGTACGATGATCTCAATGAGAAGCGACCAGCTACTCGTCCTCATTCTGATGTTTTTTGGTATCTGGGAATTTCCGCGGATTTGCCTCGTGCTAGCAGTGTCGTGGCTATCGTGGGACACCGTCATTTCTTGTGGGTAACCAATTACCGGCACCGCTTTTCGATGCAAGACAACCATGATTGATCGGATGGATGGTCCTGATAGTCTGTTTTTAGTGTACGCGATACTTGGTATCTACCCTTTTCTCAATGAGATCGCAGCATCTCTTTTCAGAAACCCAGTGCCGGGATTGAGAACACCACAATAAACGATAGTATCTGGCCTTCACGTAGGTATATACCCCAGGAGATGAACGGCAGCATATGTACTGATGTTCATCGTGGTATTTAATCATCACAGACGTATGAACTGCGTAAAATGCAGGCCACATGCAAAGTAGACGCAAGCAGGAAACCCTTGGAAATAATTCATTCTCATTAAGACTACCTCATTGTAGTCGTCACCAAATGACATCATCTATATCCAGTATGATCATATTTCGGTGACTGATTATCATCCCCTCTCTTCATCCTCATCATTTAACTTATTCATTCCGCAAAGTTTAGTTGGATCGTCCGCCCTGCCCGGCACCCTCTCCCTTAGGAAATGAGCCACCGCTGGCGGCAAGACCATCGATAGCAAGACCCTTTTCAGGCTCAGGGAGAGGCGCAGTCTTGTCGGCGCGGTCGACGTGAGGGTCCTGAAGGATGAACTGGTCAGTCGTGGATTACTTTCGGAGGGGTTGCTAGTTAGGAGTGTCTCGTCTTACCTTGATGGCGCCAGCGCCGTGGATAACGTCGTGAGTCTCCTCGACCTTGTTGTCGGAGGCTCCGGATCCGTCGCGAGGCATAGTGATTATTGGTGGTTATTGAGGAATTGGCTGAATTGAAAATGGTATGATCTTGAGGACGGAATTTGTTGGAGGATGGATTGATTGTAAGTGATATCAGTGTAGATTTCGATGAACTGCAGAAGAGGATTACCATTGATGAGAGGGGTTGAAAGATCTTATATAAAGGAGAATGAGCTCCGAACTCGAGTTGACGTCATGTGAGTTCGCACCTTGGCTTCTGCCTCAAACCTCCTCAAAGAGGGGTGAAGCTCTAGGTTCTCGAGCTCGTCGAGGCTTTGAAAGCTTGAGGATTCGAGGCGTAAAACGTCATGATGTGGGGGAATGATGGCACTCCCGGACAGCGCTAAGGTCCCCAAGGTACTAGATCGCAGATCTCCGTCCGATTTGCTTCCCGCTCCCTGCCGGCCTCCAACGTCGGAGTAAAATCTCCGTGTATAGGTCATGTGCAGTGGAGAGGTGTGTACCTTGCCAACCATGGCACAACTATGTCTGTTTATTCAATGGAATAGAGATATTGTGGGCTTGTGCCGTCGAATGGTCAAAATCATGATTTGGGGTTGTTCTTCAACTGAGCGCCGTTTGGCAGCTACCAATGGTACCTACTTGTTTTAGGTAGGGTAGGTAGCAAAGCACGATTAGGTTAGCACGCAAGGGACAGAAGGTGTGCATCCCGCTCCCTTTTCGTAATAGCGTCTGTTCCCCAATGTCGTCAACTCCAACTTCACTTCTAATCTTCGCCATTCCGCCGTTGACTCTCTTACTTCAAGGCTCGAACATCGCGTTCTGACACTTTTGCCAAGCCCAGCGAAGAAAGTGTTCAATCGGAAAAGGTTTTTTCCTCCTTCATCCTTTTCGCTTCTTTGAGAAACATTCTAGGCGTTCGACAGACTGTTGCGCCTCGCAAATAACGACCAGCAAAATGGCACGTCTTCGGCCAACATGAATTGGAGTTCATCATGACAGACTCCCGATTCTTCTACCGTAAAGGTTGTCAGCTTCAATGAGACCTGGAAGAGACTGTATATGACGGCTTGTATAAGTCAGAGGTACGCCACACCAATATCAGTCTGGAGCGACCGACTATTGACCGTGCATAACTGCCCATAGTGTCGGCCTGGGATGGAGTCTCTCATGCGGTGCAACGTTTGTTCCGATTGCCCCTGTGCGGGCCGAAAAAGTTTGAGCGAAAACGAAGGCACGGATGCAACGCCGAGACCCCTTTTTTCTTTTCATTCAACATGGCTCCATCCCCAGTCCACGAGTCACGACACTCCAGGAGGCCCTCCGTCGCGGGCAGATGCCGAGGAACTTGAGGACTGCCGTCCACCCAAAGCATTCCATCTCTTGGACTCATTCGACAATGTCGTGGAGCTATCCACATGTACAATTGAGTCTTCACGACGGCGCTGGCGATATCGCTACTTTGGGACATTGACTTGAAATCGTTAAACATGACGCATTTTATTTCTATTCTAAACCCAATCACCAGACAGACCCACGCTTAGCTGCTGCTAGTAGCAATAAGCTGCGACAGGCCCAGGACCTGGGCGGTGGTAATCACATCGGCGGAGGTGTTCCACCCCTCGTTGAACGGCAGACGCTCCTCCTCGAAGACAACCTTCAACCACTCGACCGGCGCAGCAGGCGCGGTGTAGCTCTGTCCAATGGTGCCGAGGATGACGGCAGACTCGCCAAGGGAGACAGTGACCTGGCTGGTCGTCAAGTTGAAGGACGGGTTCGTCGCCTTTGCGGTGGCGATGCGCTTGCTGCGCGCGGAAGCCATGGTCGCGACGCCGACCTTGTTGTCGGAGGCGGCGGCACCGGACTCGAGGTAGCCCTTGGTCTCGGCCCAGACCGTCGTGTTGAAGGTCTTCGCGTCGCCAGTCACGGCGAAGTCGGCGCGGGAGAGACTGCCGTCGTGCTCGATGACGTTGTGCTTGGCGATATCGTCCAGGTTGAAGGTGCTCGCGTTGCCG
>JFBX01000757.1:228278-362180 GCA_001563135.1 Colletotrichum simmondsii | reverse complement strand
GGGGGGGGGGGTAACATAGAAAGTGATAGAGTGGGTGGAGTTGGGAAAGAGGCGTAGATAAGGGGGAAAGGGAGCTTACCAACCTGCAACTCCAACAGTGTCGTATTATCCACTACTTAGCTTAGCGATGTGCGGCCGATCGAAACTGCAGGATCTAGGCAGAGGTTATATAGCGGGGGCAAAACGAATGCTATTGTTGGTGGAAGATGTGTAGCTAGCTCTAGGCTGTTGACGGAATGGAGACTTCGACAGACGTGATGTGTGGACGATGGAGGGGCGGGTGTCAAAGCCGGCACAGCAGGGAACTGGGGAATGCTTTCACAGGGTGGTATTGCGGTATTGATTTGATCAGCGATATCGGTGAATCAAAGGATATTTGAAATGGTCTCCTTTATTTGGAGAGAAAAGGCCAATCACTTCTCGACAGATAAGCAAGGTAAAAAGAATTGCAGAAGGGCGTTGTTGGTTGTGTGTCTTGACTGGCTAGGCTTCCGTTGAAAGACCTTGAAGTGCAGTTGTTCTCGTCAAAGTTCAATTGAGAAGTTGGTGCAAACGAGGACTATTTATACTCAAGAGATCGTGTGTCTAGTCGATTGCTACAGAAATGAAGCCGTAAATCTGTTTTCTTTTGTTCCACGATACTGTCAACAGCTTTCGGTGTTGATGGCTTCAAGCAGTTGTCGACAATTTGAATCCTGCTTTTGTGCCATACATCAACACCAGGTGTGTGTCCTCGAAGTTACATGGGCTCAGCGCTTATAGTCTTGCTAAGCGCCTTGGTGCGTCGACAAAACCAATGGTACTCAAGTTGACCAAGATTCGTGCTGGAGAGCAACAGACGCTCTATAGAAGACTCTCGCCGCCTCCGCGTGCAGAGGCTCGAGGAGTTAGAAAGAGTCTTGAGTAAGCGCCGGGACAACTACATAAATCAATCATCTCGGTGTATTTGAGAGGCTCGCTATAACCTCTCGATAATCGATAGGATACCACGAGGATTGGCGACCAAACTTCACTTTGGAGAAGGCTCAGGGTTGGGAGGGCACAGCGGAGAGCTAAAATTAGAGCCCAATCATGTCTTCAACCTCCCAAACACTGGTTGGCCTCCGACATGACCGATCAGTTGATTGCGAGTAGCCCCCGCCTCACTTGTTTTTGCATTGGGCGCAAGTCTGAGAACTGAACCTCCAGGCACCAATTTGACAAGGAGGTTAAGACACTCGGCCCTTTCTGTTTTGCTGGTGATCTTCTGCAGAAAAACTCACGGCAAGTAAAACGAAATACATCAAGAGCGCGATGCAGGCACTCAGGAACGGAAAGGCGTATGCTGAGGTGGCAGCTGTCGGCTTGCTGAGGTCGAAAGTGCTGCCGCCCGGTGTCAGCAACCAACACAACCAACAGCTACTTCGCGGGGTGGGCGGAGAAGACACGAAAGCCCCGCCAGAAGAGAGCGAAGATGTGTCCGACGAGCCGTCAAGACTGAGAAAGGTTTGCCAAAGCATGCATTTGAACGAGATGAACAGGCTACTGACATGTCTGGAACCTTCGAGGCCGCCGAGTGGGTTCGCGAAAACCCCGGGACGACTGTATGTTATGGCGTGAGTGCAGGCAGTCTCGTCGTTTTGGCCGCACCAGCTCTCGTCGCTGCACCAGCCCTGGGACTTGCGGGATTTAGTTCGCAGGGAATCGTCGCCGGTAAGTCAATGCCTCAGGCTTGGGGCATAGTCAATCTTCGCAGTTGAACGTCTTGATCACTGACTCTTCCGGATTCATAGGCTCTGCGGCGGCGGGCATCCAGGCCGGAATCGGGAACGTGGTGGCACCGAGCCTATTCGCTACCCTCCAGAGCGCCGGAGCGGCTGGCTACGGTGCTGCGGTCGTCAACGGAGCGATACAGGCGGGCGCCGGGGTCTCTGCTACTGCGTTTGCGTGGTGGGGAGCAAAGAAGAACGCTTGCGGAGAGAATGGTAAGGAGAATGACGAGGAAGATGGAGGCGGGGAAGGGAAGCCAAGTGCCGAGAAAGACTAGGAGCGGGTAGCAAGTAAGACTCTTATTTGTACTTAGATTGAAGGACGAATGGATCGATGTCAATCTCATGATAAAGTCAAGTACCGCTGGGAATCAATCATCGCGAAGCTTTGATGTTGTAGATGTGGAGGCCCCGTCAGGGAACCCAATCTGCGTGATGCCATAGCTTTCAGCCAATTTGAAGATTGCACGGTTTCTGTTTCTAACCAGTCTGAACATACGAGACCTTGTGATTGAAATCGACCAGTACCATTACTTACTTCACCATCCTTGATAGAGTCAACACCTGTAGCGTTACTGGTGCCGTTGTAGACCGCCGCCTTTGTGTTGCGAGTCTTTCCATTTAGACAGCTGCAGGAGGAATAGGAAGGGCCATGTTATGGATCGCGCTTTTCAAGGGTGTTTGCATGTGTGCTACAGTTGATGTTACTGCCTGTCGGTGTAGGGACTCTGGACATGGTAAGTAGAGCGATGATCAAGAAGTTCGACGTCCGAAGAGCGTACTTTGAAAAACAAGAATTTGGTCTGTTTCTTTGTCCAAACAATCAGAAATCGAGAATAGAACGCTCAGCGGGAAAGGTGGTATTGGATTGATTGCAGGTCACTATTCAACTAAGGTGGTTGAAGATAGCCTCCTATGCTCCAAGAGGCTTCGATGACTAGAAACAACCCGACTTTGCACTAATTCTCCCTTGCATAGCACTGACAGTCCAGGACTATGGTATAGCAAGTGTTAAGCTCCACAATGAGGCCTGCTAAGCTTTCAGGGCCGCCCGCAAAGACCTGGAGAAAGCGTGGCCTACGGGCCTTAAGCATCGCCATCTAGGGTTTCCTCTGCCCGAAAAAGAGAGTCAGAAAGCACTAAGGGCTCTTTCTGTATGAGCGGGTAATTATTTTGCGTTGGCGTCTCGAATTTCTCGGTTCGTCCGATGCGTCGCAGATCTGCAGGCCGTCTACGCCTGCTGTGGTGAGCGTGACTGGCCTTGAGACGAAGCTTGACTCGATTCACTGTCTTTGCGTCCTCCTTCTGTTGTCGTTGGGGTTCTCGAAGGGCCGGTTGGAGAAGCACCAGGAACCCTCGAGTCGGAGACTCCATCTAGGTCTGCAATTTGGGCGTGAAGGTCTTGGTCTACGTTGGATTGTGAAATCTTCGAAGGCAACGGCAGGCAACTGAGTGCGAAAAGGTCGTTTCTGGGAGACAATCATCCAGGTACGACTGCGTAGGCAAAATTCGACGATGAACTTGACCCTCAAGCTCCCAGCCATGTCACCAAGGTTCGCGAAATTGCCACAAGTCAAACAATAAAAAGCTGCTCAGATCAAGGGCTCTCTCAGTGCGCTCCTCCCAGAATTTTGAAAGTGCACCCGAAGCACTCGATCGCGAAAAACCACATCAGCTTCACAGCCTCGGCCAACACCTGAAATCAGATTTTTATCCTCTTTCAAGGAATCATGCATCTCTTCAAGGCTGGCCTACCCGTCCTGGCCGTGTGTTCAGTCATCCAGGCCATCCCTGTCAATACTGGCGAAAGTGATACGGCCTTACACCGCCACGATGGTCTCAAAGCTTCAGACACACGACAAGAAAATAGAAGTGCGGGCGGTTTCGTGCCTCCTCATATTCTCAGAAATATCACCTGCAGTCCTTTCGCAACAGATGAAGAGCGACGCACTGCAAATCGGACCTTGGTGATTGATGGAGAGCGGTATGGACCGCAACAGCCGACGGATTAATCGGTAGCTTTTGGGCCTCAACTAGAGGGGCGAAAGGACAGTCATAGACTTGTAGCGTGGTCTCACTTGGCGAACTTCGGTAAAGAGCATTATCAGTCCGCGGTCTTGCTGTCCAGGTTGCTGACAACAAGACAAAAGAAAGGGTCGCGTTTCAAGTATTCAGCTCGGACGCAGGGACGGCAGACTGCCATCCGGAGACTCAGTCAACTCGGCCTTTGCGAGCCCCGCAAGCCCGGCGAAATACGGCCGAGTGTGGAACTGGTGATGGTCTTGGTGAAACACCTTGTCCTATGCGCCGTCTTTGGGAGGAGATAGCAGGCAATCCGTCGAACCAAGAGCCCACGATCCCGAGGCCAGCTTCTCGCTCAGTTGCCCTGCGTTTGACGGCCTTTCTTTTCTGCGCAACCACGAGACAGTCGTGGCTCGGAACGACCGGCAGTCATCGCTGCATGTCGACACTTTACTTCAGTGGGTGGTTCATGGCACCTTATCACCGATTGCCTCTACGCTTGTCATCGAATCGCTGGACGGGAAGGAAGTGTGGCTAGATCTTGAATACCACGGGCGGGGGAAAGCTCAGTAAACCTTACTCAAGACTAGATTTCTCGCTACT
Organism: Colletotrichum simmondsii; assembly: GCA_001563135.1. Classification (NCBI taxonomy): domain Eukaryota; kingdom Fungi; phylum Ascomycota; class Sordariomycetes; order Glomerellales; family Glomerellaceae; genus Colletotrichum; species Colletotrichum simmondsii. The sequence goes on along the minus strand of JFBX01000757.1, from coordinate 357,807 downwards.
TTATCAAAATGAAGCTATTCCCATCAATCCCTTCGCATTGGCCACTAACAGGCCACGTGTTGTAGATCAGCAAACCTTCGAGGTATCCGAACTTTGGAAAGTTTGCAGGCCCTGCTGGACCGTGCTTCACAACTATTTGACATGCTGACTCACCATCCGAGCACAAGAGAGAGACGGCCTCGGTAGCTTCGGGGGAACCAAGGGAATTCCTTCGGGATCACCTCCGGCAACGGGAGTCTTCCGGGTCCGGATGGCCGCGACGCCAACTGCCGACGATGTACTGGTTTTCCTTGGTTTTGCTCGGGCCCAGAGGGATAATGCGGGCCCGTTTCTGGGGTTCTTCCAAGAAAGTGTCACGGATCCGGAGCGTAGCATCACCTGTCGGATCCTAGACGAGACGGGGGGCGGATGCTCGAAAAGACCACTCCGACTGACTCCCTGAGGTCACACCGTTCGGATGCGAAGGGAAAGCTTGCGTATCTATATACAGCAAACGGTACGGAGTACAATACACTTCGAGAGGAAGAGAGTTTGTGTGGTATTCGTTGACAGCGGCTATGCAAAGACACGCGTTGTATGACGTCCAGCCAGGCCCAGACAAACGAGTTTCTCCATGAAAATAGCCCACGGGGACTTGGGGACAGTTTGATGTGGATGGGCAACGGTGGCTGGACAATCCGATGTGCAACGCTCATTGCACAGCACCAGCACACTTTAATTGGGGCTCTTTTTTCAGGTAAAGTTGAGAGTTGATCCAACATGGGGCGACAACTCAGGGGCTCGCAAAGGTTGTCTTGGGTAGATGACATAACCGCGCAGGGATATCCCAGCATCACCGCCCACGTCCAGCAAAGTCGTATTTAGGAACTCCCAGAGGGCGCTTCTCCCTTTTCGTACACGTTGTCCAACTACTACTATCTTATCTTCGGTCGGTCGTTCTCACATACGTGTGTTCACGGTTGTATTTCTCTCTTCTCCGGTCCACTGAGCCTCACTTTCAGATGCCGGCCGTCGCAGCTCCAACAGCGCCTTTCATTTCATTCCCTCGTTCATTTTGAAAGAAAACACACGCACATCTACTAGACTATACGCATGTTTGCTCGCAACACCCGAGCGAGACAAAAAGGCACCATGTGGGAAGAATCCACGCGGGGCCGGGAGGGGCAGCAGTTTAAAGAGCAGAGCCCATACGGCGACCACGACGCCGTAGGTGAAAAGGCATCGGCCGCCGCAGCCTCAGCGACAAGAAACAGCGCAGACAAGATCAGATGCCTCGATGGGCTCCGTGGCATCGCCTGTTTACTCGTCTTCAACTACCACTTCCTATGGCCCTGGACGCCAGCCATTATGCTGGGCTATGGAGCCATGCCCCCCGGATCGCCCGAGCCGTACTTTGAACGGTCATCCCTGCCTATCCTGTGCCTCTTACAACGAGGACGACCTATGGTCGCCATCTTCTTCGCCATCTCGGGATACGTCCTCTGCAGGCATATTCTGAGAGCGATTCACGAGCGGCGCTTCGAGGCCGCTTACCAGAGCCTCGCGTCGTCAGTCTTTCGGCGTGTCTTCCGCCTTTACATCCCTCCCACCATTAGCATGTTCCTCGTCGCGCTGCTTGCTCAGATGGGCGCCTTCAAGTCCGAGTTTGAAATCTACAAAGGCCCCGACTCGAGGTACATTAACGGTACTGTGGCTGTCGCCACGTTGAACAACACTTGTGTGAATGGCACGTACTCAGTCGAAGGAGCCGCGGGGATCGCCAAGTTTCTCGGCTTACAGACCCCGGCTTTCCTGGGCAATGTCACGACCAACGACACGAACACACTCTGCCTGAATGCTACGTCCCAGCTTTTCATGCCTCCAATGCTGTATGCATTGGCAGATGACATCGAGGCTGCGTCCAGAGTGGTAAATGAGACGGGCAGCCTGAATGGCACTGCGATCAACATCACGATGCAGGACGTCGGTGACAAGGAGACACCTGAGAAACACAGGTCCTACCACGATCTCCTTCATCTGCACTCTAGACCAGCCCTTCTCGATGATGAGAAAGACTCAGCCAACGTCACCAACCCGGTGAATTTCACTTGGGTTCAGCTAGGCGGCTCATGGGAGGAACACCCCTTCATCCACGATAATATCACATATGCTTTGAAGAACTTCACGAGAGCTTACGTCGAGTGGGCCAACCCTTTCAACTTTGGCCACTATCACACGCGCTACGACCCGCACACCTTTACCATCCCGATGGAGCTCCGCGGCTCAATGTTCATCTACCTCTTCCTGCTCGGCACGGCAGCGATTCAGGCAAAGTGGCGCTTCCGAATTGGTGCCTTCCTTTCCGTCTACAGCTTGATCTTGGGGCGATGGGACATGGCCACCTTCATGGGTGGCGTCCTACTCTCAGAAGCCGATATCAGACGGGCTGACCGAGGACTGATCCCCCCAGCGACGAATGGCAGGAAGGGCCAGCAGGCAACTATCGGACAAAAGTTCCTCGGATCAAGAACAGCTCGATGGGGAGCGCTCTTCGTGGCACTCTACCTGCTCTCGTACCCCGACGCCGGAGCCGAATGGACGCCCGGCTTCACCCTTCTCTCCTCGCTCGTGCCACGGTACTACATCCCCCTCTCCGGCTGGATGTTCTACCAAGCAATGGGCGCCATGCTCCTTTTACCCTGCGTCCTTCATAGCCCCTTCCTCCGCGGCGTGCTCGAGGGACGGGTGGCGCAGTACCTAGGCAAGATCAGCTTCTCGTTCTATCTCGTCCATGGGCCGGTGCTGCACAGTCTAGGGTTCTGGATCATGCCGAGGCTGTTTGAGCGTTTCGGCCGGAACCTGGGTTTCGTTGTCGGCTGGATTGTTTTGCTGAGCGTGTCACTGTACTTGTCGGACTGGTGGTGCAAGAAGATCGATACCTGGAGTGCGAGCGTTGGACGCCGCGTGGAGAAGGCGTTAAAAGACTGAGCTGGAGCTCCGGATTTTTGTAAACTTGCTTTCGTAGTTATTCCCTATGGAATAATCAAAAGGTCATGATACCCTCGTCTTGATTCATTCCTGAATACGCACCTTGATGGCCCTCATCCGATCCCTTTTAGGCACCAAAGAGTGACCGCCTTCCAACAAGCATCGTCCGTTGTGGTCGATGGCCGAGCGGTGCGATTCGTATGTTGGCTCACGGTCCTACATAATGCCATGGATAGCTTGTTTTCTTGCCAAGGTCGCGGGTTCGAGTTGACTCTTGTCATCCTTTTTCCATCATCCTTCAGCGCGTACATGCAGTAGTGATAGGACGGCTCATAGGCCTTCACGCAAATCTCCGCATCTTACCAATGAAATTCCTTCTTGTAAGCGGTATGTCAAATGAACAGATGGCAGGATGTTTGAGCTTGATACATTATGATTGTCTAGCTTTATTATAAAAGCGAAATGATGCTGAGGCTTACAACAGTCCAAATATCTGTGAGATGATGATTGTGCCTTGTGGTAGGGTCGTCATCTTCCCATGGTGGGACACAATATCGACCATCAGTGATGACGCTGGACAATCATCTTGTTCCTCATACTTCTCCTGCGTCGAGTAGGATGCGCAGGCTGCTTCCAGATAGGTTGATCAGGATCATAACCAACAAGGCAGTTGACCGTCTCTGCGCCCTCGCCAGCATCATTGATCTCGCTGCCAACAGGGTTCTTCCACTGCCCCGTGAGCTTGATATAACCATCAAGAGCATCAGTCATTGTCTTGCCCAGCTCGAGCGCCTTGGCAGCTCTGCTGTGCGAGTAGTACGTGAGCAGCGAATGCGCCGCCTCACGCTCATTGTTCTCGATGAGAACTCTGGCACTTGTCTCGACCCAGTCCACGTCGCTGCGGCTCTGGTTCTCGAAGCCCGTGAGCATCTGCGTGAGGATGGGCAAATAGGTGTCTGGGGAGGAGCACATGTAGTAAAGCACACGCTTAAAGATGCGACCGGCAAAGACGCTCGCCTCCTGCAGCTGGAAATCCGGGTTCAGGAAGCTGCCGGAGGCGCCAGTGGTGAGATAGCGGTGCTCGCCGAACTCGGGGGGCACGCTGTTGACACCGAGCCACCACGGCACGAACGGCGATGAGACGGAGGTCGCGGGAGCGTTCCAAATGCGCAGCAGGTCGGCATCGATACCGGCTTTCAAGCTGACGATTTGCCCGTAGCCTGCCTCGTCATCGGCGATGCGCTTGTCGCGAACGCGCTCCATCAGCTTCTCCTCGGTGAGAGGTACCATCTCAAGGGTGGCGTTCTCGAGCGCGGCTTGGGACATGAACTTGAAGCCACCATCGCGGGCCGTCATGTTCTCGCCCTTTTCGCCGTACGCGTTGAAGATGTTGAAGGGCACACCCCCGTTGGGATCCCACCACCCTTGCTCGACTGCGAAGGAGACAATGTTCCTGGAGCCCATATAATCGGAGCTGTTGGCAAAGTCGATGGGGAAGTCCTCAATGTAGCCAGGGTACAGAACGCGGACCTCATCGGTCTTGAGACGCTCTGCCGCCCACAGCTTCTTGCCTCCAGCCATCTCCCAGACGACCCAGCCCTCGTCCTTGTCGGCGACCAAGTGGGTGTTTCCGCCATACGTTGCCTCGCCGTACTGGTTCATCAGTTTGCCAATAATTTCCACGCCCTCACGAGCAGTTCTAGCTCGTTCCATGACGATGCGCGCAAGGTCGCTATACTGGATTCCGTGCTGCGGGGTCGGGGTCATGTTGACTAGCTCATCGCGATTCTGCGCCCATACGTCGCGGACGGTGACGCCGTTCTCGTTAAGGCCGCCGTTGGTGAGCGGCGCCGGGAAGCCCTCGAAGTCCGAGTATTCCATCGACATATACCGGTAGGTGTGGCTGACCTGCGGAATCGTAAAGAGCTCGCCGGGAATGCTGGCCTTGTCCGTCACGCCGACGGTGATCGTCGCGTTAGCCGCGTGGTCGGCGGCGGGAAACAGCTGAAGCCAGTGGGAGGAGACCTCTTCGCCGGTGCCGCCGACCATGACGCTCCCGTCGGCGGTGAGGTCCTTGCCGACGTAGAAGGCGTAGCTGGCGGAGGCCGGCCCGGCGAGGGCCGCTAGGACAACGGCAGAGCTTTGGAACATCATCTTTGCTTGTGATCAGTGAAGATGGCTCTGAGCGACTTGGCTGAGGTGGACAAGAGAAGAGAAGCTGTCAAAGAAGAGGAACACAGCCCCTCTTCAAGAGGGACTCTTCTCCTCACCCCTTGCTAGAGTCATTTTTCGGCAATGATGTCAAATAGAAGCCTCCGATGTTGACTTCGGAGTCGTGTTACCCCACACCGAAATTTCCGGTATCGCTAGCGGTGAAGATAACGGGTGCGCCAAGAACCGTCTTTCTGCGCGGTAAACACACTTAAATGACAGTGATAAGTGAACGACTGACAAGGATCATCTTGTCTCCCTGGAAATGACCCCATGGGTTTGCAGACACGGTCCCTTGTTCCTGGGGAAGAAATGGTTAGACTTACCGCAATCCGACTCAATCGTTGATTGACTCGGATAAATAAGCGACTAAAGTTACCCCATTGGAGAGCATTTCTGCAAGTCATCCTCCAATAGACTCGGACTCTGATTCCGCATGCACACTCTTCATCCACATGCTGTGGAAGTTGTCTCTCAGCTTGTCTTCGGAGCCGATTGGCTATTATGTAGACGTCACCCAGCTGTTTCCTATTCTTTCACACTTTTCCCAATGCGTTTGCAACCCCACAGCCCCATATTTCCAGTCAATGTCTGGCTGCGATCTAGCAAAGGATGACAACGGTGGGCAAGTTATCAAGATCCTGTCACCACAGCCTTTCGAAATGAAAGTTTGACCTACGGAGTGAGGATGGGCTTCGATGTTCAAGTTATGAGAGCAAGTTCGTTGATACACCCATCTTCGATTAGCGCTGTAGTCACCTATGGGGACTGCCGGACTACTCGCGTTCTTCCCAATGCTCTTCCCACGGGAGTGATATATCCTCTCGGAGGGATCTAGGTGTACTATCCGCGATAGGAAGCATCTCACCTCTCGCTGACAGTCTATAAACTCTAGTGTCGTCTTCTAAAGGAGCCCAAACAGATTGCTTCCCTACTCCCTCAATATCGTTTCTCTGCTCTCACTCCAATCCATCGTTCTTTTTGGGACCGCCTCGGAGCCGTTTCTAGTCGAGCTGAAATCTTGTAGTGACTGATAAGCACCAATTCTAGCCTGGCAGCCCTGACAATGCATAGCTGCCGTGTTTCCTCTCGTTACCATCCCATCAGCAATCCACGTCAGGATCTTCCAAGCTGCTTGCAGAAAAAGGAGGTCCGCAAGCAGGATTGAAAACAACATTGCACCACCGTTCTTCTGTTGAGGAACAGAGCAAAGGTACTGACTGACAATGGTAGCGTTGCTGCAACTCAGGGGCCCCATCATAGGCTGGAACTCCTTGTAGCTATCCCGGAGCGTCACCAGGCCGCTATTCGTGTCATTTGCTCTGGGAGCAGGAATCTGGTTGTATCGGTCTGACCCGTATAGTTGTGATCTGGATCCATTCAATATCCGTCCGGGATCCCGGTTGGAATCGTCTGGTGCCAGGATTGCATATCGGAGCCCACGATCGTCCAGAAGGAGGTTTGGTGCCTGGCAGTTGCCTAAGTCCAGGGAAAGCAGAGAAAAGAGAATCTTTGAGGAGTGAAGCCCTTCTGTTAATGCTGGAGATCCGTACCACTGCTAATATTAGCTAAAATGTCTTCTCTCGATGGAAATTGTCTCCAAAGTCCTAAGAAGAAAAGCTTGACATACATCAGAATTGTAATCTTTGAGACTTTTATCCATGTTCTTATTGAGAATCGAGGAGTCCGTGTTTGCCAACCACCAGTAGAGGTCAAAGAACTGATCGGTGTAAATGCTAAATCGAGAAGTCAGCAAACGCGAGTCAAACAAATGAGGCATAGTGACCTACTCTTCTCCTGGCTTGGGAGTGTAAGTAAATCCGCTACGGACGACATAGTTGTCGGAGCCATATATGTTCGTCATGTTTGCTGCAACTGTCATTACACCGCTCCAATATGCATTGAGCAGTCTGGTCCCCCACCACACGCTTGCGTGCGTTCCAGGATCATCTTCGATCACGTAGCTATAGGTATGATCCCCTCCACTATTTTCCTCAGTAACGAGCGTTATGGTCACGGTACCGTCATCTGTCACAACAGTGCAGTCGACAGTCGCCTCCATTGTAGACTCCCCGTATGACAGCCACCATGAAGGAGCAGGCGGTACCGCCGTATCACTCTTCTTCATTTTCAGAAGTATGCTTTTAGGTGAGCAGCTTTGAAGAGTGTTGTTTTTGTAATTCAAGCTCGATAATGAGTTCGTTCTTGAGTCCGAAATGGCCTTGACAATGTACCTAAAGCCTAGGTTTGAGGTGAAAAAGGAGTCGCCAATTGTGAACAGACGCGGTTGACACTCTGCTTTTACGTCGCTCCTCCAATTGAACGGAATCTTTCTGAACCATCTGGGATCATAATCTTAGCATGGTAATGAGTTGCTACTGTCGCATCGTCGACATACTGTGCGTTTGAAAGGGCTTCGGTGCCATTGGGATCAGATGTGTATAGAGGCTTCAAGTAGTATCCGTTTGCGCTCAGGTTTATCAACGAGAGCAAGACGGCGAGAATGACACCGCCAACCAGAACGACGGGCGTGAACCAGCGAAAAGGATACGGCTTGGAGATTGAGTACGAGAACCACGACCGATGCATCTTGTCATTCGGACGCCCATAGCACTGCTGATCCCTTAGCAATTGATGGCTGTTGGCTTCAAAGCAGGCGATAATGTGTTTGGCCTGAACGGTGTTCGACAATTGGATGGCCTCAATTTCTAGCAGTCGATCATCTACGTGCGACCATGCAGCTCTAGGTAAGCCGGGGGCTCTTGATCTTATACTCTGCTGCTTACTATGATGTCACGAATCCTGAAGGGTAGCGGGACTCTCTGATTGGCGATGTAGACCAAGGCGAGACATTGAATTTAGGTATCGGCGGTTTCGCAAACAGTGAACGAACCACGCCTTTCGCTGTAATCGCCGCTAGTCTTCACCAATTGGAAGAGTCAGTCGTAGGATTCAGGATCGGTACTTTCGCTTGATAGTGTCCTAAATTTGGCTCTACTTGCAGACCCCTGGATTCCTACGTGCCTGCCTAGACAGTAGCGTCTTACTTGCGTCTTAGGTGCATACAGTGTCCATGTATCGCAGAGGACAAATTGCGCTTACTCAAATCCAACCCAGCTGCGTACCGATAGCCTGCGTTCGTGTACCTTTAGCGACAAGAAGCTTTACCTTTGGTCTATGGCCTAACTGAAATTCTAGGCTTGCCAGGTGTCACCGTTCCATCCAGGCTGCCAGCATCGAGCAATGTAAGCACAACCTGCCTGGGGGTCGACATATTGATCCAGGTATATCCGACATGAGGCGTTGGTGTGCAAGACGATGTGCTTGGGAGGTCACAGTCTCATAGATCACGTGTGAATATCGTAGCTTAGGTAGGCGATTCCAATCATACATGGTGTTCATACTGCAAGTTCCCAGTAACAACGAGTGGCAGTGAAAGGGGTATATTGATATTCACACGACTTCTCTAGCAAAATTTATCAAGGGGCGCATTGGCAGTTGCTTCACGTCATTATCAGCAAGGTGAAGTCATACATGGAAGAGCAAGACTTTGACTCACCAAACAGTTGAGGTCAACTGGGTGCACTGCTTGTATTGCAGCTCAGGGTTGGTACACTACGGAAGCAACAGTCAGCTCGTCTGAATCTATTGACTTGAGCCCCTTTTCGGGAAGGTATACTTACGACCAGTTTGTCGCGGACACTGGGGCAAGGGTCAACAGGCGCAGGAGGCGGCCTGGCCAACGCAGCACCGAAAGCTGCAAAGAAAACGAAGGCGAAGAGCTGCATTTTGGCGAAGCAGTTGATAACAGTCGAAATTGGAACTAAGTTGTCGTGCCTATAGCAAGTGGAATCTAGGCACGCTTTATATGGACGAGTTGACTCGCTGTGAGCGAGGCTATAAGGCCTGGTGGAGGAATCAGCACAGCTTCGGCATGCAATTCCGGCTCGGGGTTCCTTACAGTCCGACGCAATATAGCAAACTTCGCTTCCTTCTAGTCTAAACTCTGTTTTGGTAAATTCAGTCAACAAATGCTTTGATGCGGCGAACTTTTGCCGGCTTTAGATAGGTGAATGACTCGAGAGTTCGTGCACGACTGATCATGCCGAATCGCAACAAATTGACAACCGGCCCCCACCGCTCGCAAGTGAAGGACGCGATTTCGAGCACTTTGGGTTTAAGAAACTCCCCAGATCCAAGATCTTTGCGGACTTGTGTCCCGAACCCGTAAGTGATAAGCTTTGCCACTGATCCGGCCGTCAGAGCATATAGAACCTCCTGCCGCTTTGGATCATAGGGGCATCTGGAATATAGGGGTAGAATGCATCTTAGACCTTGCAAGGGGTTAATATAGTTTAGGAATTTGCTCGTTGAATCTATTTTCACAGGCCAGCGGTTTCCCAAACCTGGATGTAGCAACATAAACGGTCTAGTCAGCGGAGCTTTCACTGAGCATTCGTCAACGCAGCCGGTGCTGTCTTTTGGAATACGGCGGCTTGATGACATGATTTAGTCCGGCTAAGTCTGCCAAACAAGCCGCAATGGTCACTTAATCATGGTGAGCACTTAATTTGGGTTTGGCCAATAGATGTATTGGGGCCTGGTGGCCGGGTATCATAAAATTCCACCGATTCATGCTACTTTACGGACTCGAGAAACCACTCAAGAGGGTTGGCCGATGATTGATAGCGCAAACATGTCTGATCACAGAATGAGACTGCTTGTTCGGTTGCGAGTCGTGGCCAATGACCTCTGAACCACGCCGGTCCGGCTCCTCGTAAGGCCGTCGAAGACCCGGAGCCGAGTTCAAAGTTGAACTACATCAATCCCCGCAAGGGCAGCAAAGCGCATCTCCAAAAACTTTCGGAATATCACCGAAGCCTCACGATGACTTCGAGGCAGCTGATCTTCCTCACACGACTCTCCTCCCCAAATCCCTCATCCTCTTCCTCGAGCACAACATCATCGACCGTGCCCACGGTCTTGGTCCTCACCTCGACCTCGCAGTCGCTCTGCTCTGTGAACCATGCCGCGATACTGAGGACCTTCTCAATTGCTCTGCCTGTGCCAAGCACGATAGCCTCTCCATTTCCTCCTTTGGTGCCGTTGTCGCGATGGAGCAGGTCGATGCGCTGGTTGAGGTTCATGCCCCTCGTCGACGGCGCGTTGCCTTTGAGAGACTTGTCCAGTTGCTTGCGGACACGTGAGACTGCTGACATGAATGGTGTTGATGCTGACACGTAGATGAGTTGTGATTTTGATGAGTTGGGTTGTTGACGGCGAGGCAAGGCACGCTTTTGAATCTTGGAGCCTGAAATTGGGTTAGGCGAAGACTCATTCGATGGGGGAACTAAGTTTGGAGTGGCTGACTTACCTTCAGGCAGCCGAGGCAACTTGTTCATAGTGGTAGACGACTGTCTTTTTGAGGGTGAATTATCTCTGCCAGCCTGGCCTTGTGTCGTTGAACGAGTCGGCGCCATGTCAGGGTAGGCAGCTGCGCAGGTGTGAGTGAGTCTGAGACGTGAAATTCTTTCTGCCTTGACGGTTTTGCGGATCTCGATGGCGTGTATGAGGTTCAAAAGGATCTCGTTAGATTAGAGTGGGACGAACTGTGTACGGAAACCCTGTAGAAGTTCTTTGAGTCTGAGCTGTGAGATTGTAAGATACGCCGGCCTGAATTATTCAACAAGACACCGAAAAAGATACTGAACCGTCCCCCGGATGAGAAAAGTGCATGGAGTGGGCCCAGACCCCGTCTGCAGCGGCGGGGCAGGTGCACCTCCCTCCGCTAAATCGGTTCGGCCCCCACTTAAGAAGGTACCGCGCACCGACCACCCTGGTCCAAAGCCTCCCGCCATGACGAGATGCCCTCTGGAGCTTCAAACTGTCCACCATGAGCTAATCGAATAACACCAATCGCCCTATTGCGGCTGCCTACGAATCGTTTTACCAGACAAGACAAGTCTCACGAGCTGTCGAAGCGGAAGCGAACCTGAGTTGACAGCATGTCAATAGCAATCTGGCCTCCGGTGTCCCCAGAGGAGCTGATAAAAGGGAAACAGGAATGCCTCGTACGTACCCTCGCCGTCTCTGATTGCCCCGCGTCGAACCCCAAATCATTGGATCCCAATCTCGAAAGACACAATGCTAATCAGACTCGACAAATCCCCACAGGCCCGCGAGCTAGAATGGATAGTCGTAGAAACACACGCGATCCTGAAGGACATCCGCCATGGTCTGCAGGACTGCTACGCTCTTCTGGCGCCCATAGACCCGGGAAGCACTCTCGTCATGAGCACGCAGCGTAACGAGCGCGTAAAGGGGACAGTGACCCGAGTCGGCACGCGGATAATCAAAGGCGTAAGTCTATCCTCTGCCGACTACCTCTCCCTTTCGCGACTACGAACCAGCCGCTAACACCTTGAAGACAATTCACCTCCAGCTCAAAACCCTCCCAACGCAGACCCTGAACCTCGATGCCTCGCACCCAGTCCATATCGCGGCCCTCGAAACAATCCACACCCACCTAACAGAATGCCTCGACCTTCTCTCCCTCACAGACACACCGAGCCCATCCAATAACCCATCCCAGCTCGCCGCCCAGCTGCGCATCATCGCCGCCTCCCTCAACGAGTCCTCCTCCCTCCTCAAGGGCCCGGCCCTGAACGAAGTCGACAATAGCTGGCAGACCGATTCCTGCCCGCCCGTCCACTTCACCCCGGCCCTTGGGCCGAATATCAGTGTCCACCTGGGTCTCCAGGAATCGAGCTTGGTCCTCTGGCTGCGCGCCCTCGAACCCGTCGATTCGCCCGTACACTTTGGCACCAAGCTCGGTCTAGCCTTGGGAACGGTCCGAAGACTGGAACATGACGAGATGGACCGCCCTTTCCGGTTCACGTATAGCACCGTCACGGATGGCGGGCTGAAGCATAGGCATGGCACGGCGCATCCAAGGAGCAGTGGAAGCAGCCCCAGCGGGCTGGGTACACCCTCCAGTAATGGAGAAGCTACGGAGGTCTTTGTGAGGGAGAAGGTGCGGGTTGAGAGTCTGCCAGACCCCAATCTCATGTCTCTGTCTGCAAAGTTGGTTGCCTTGGGTCACACGCTGGCCAGCGCTAGGAGAAACCTAGCAGCTGTCATGGGTGAGGAGTTCGACGAGTGAAGCAATCTGTAAATGTAGTTCTATACCCCGGAGTTCGGCAAGTTAAGTTGGCATGTCTTTGGCAAGGTTACTGTTTTCAAATTCCTATGTGCTGGTCTTGTTTACCAGAATTCTGTACACATACAAGTCGCCAAATGGAAACCTTATTCCATGATCAAACCAAGCCATCTGTCTTCCTAATGTTGGAAAACGTAATCCCTCAAGCAGTCCATCTCTAGTTGCCTTCGTTGGCCTCACACACGCTAGACCAGAATGATTCCTCATGTCGGTCAGCGTACCCAGTGTGTTGGCCTCGTAGGCATCGACAAATGAAAGCTGATATGGGCGATATGTAGAAGCATGCGATGCCACGCATAGCAGTAACGCGGCTGAGCCGAGTAAGAGTCCCAAAAACCCCCCACGATTACGCCACAGGAGACCAGGGCATCGGAATCAAGATTCTCGACTTCATGCTCTGAATAAGAGGCACAGTCTTGTGGACAGTCTCGCTCCAGCCCTCGACGCTCCAGCTCTTCTCGCGGCGGATCTTTCGCTCCTCGAGGTTGGCGAACTGCCACAAGTGGTGAACGGTGTTGAGGTCTCCTATCTGCACGAACCAAGCGCCGACACCCTCCATGACCTCGCGTCTCGCCTTGAGGCCGCGTCTCCAGTGGGTCTCCCACTCGAGGAGGTTGCCGGGGTGGAGAGTGTATGATCGGAGCTCGAAGATGCCGCCAAGCTGGCGGGGAGGCGTGGTGGGCCAGAAGGAGAACTCCTGCATGAGGGACGTCTTCTTCGAGGTGATGAGGCTCTTAAGCTTCTTATCGAACTCGGCGAATTCGGGGTGGGAGCCAATGTTGTGGATTGACTCGTGGTAACCCTGGTAGCGCTGGTACTCCCAAATATGGACTGCGAACCTAATATTAGCATCATGTGGTTTCGCTTCAGCATGGGGTGGTTTTTCTCGGCAAGGTAACATACCAAACGTATCACAGTCTCCAACTTCGGTTCTCCAGCTTCCAACTAGATGGACCTTATTCTCGGGCATGGAAGCCATGCGCGGGTACCAGCTGCCAACAAGCTTGGTGTATTCCTCGACCTTGTCGGGCTTGACCTCGTGCTGGACGATCGAGTGGACGTACTTGCCTCGGGCAAGAACCTGACTGAAGCTCGCCTCGAGCTGAGCATCGAGCTCGCGACCTTCCTTTGTACCGTAGATGAGGTTGGTCAAGGGGCCGGCCTTGCGCGAAGGCTCCTGGGTGGCCTCGGCCTTCTGTCCTGAAGTAGCACTCACGGATGAGTCCTGGGCGGGCTCAGAGGAAGAGGCAGGGGAGGAGGAGGATTGAGTATACGCACTTGCTTCCCGCTGTTTCTGCTGCTCGACCAACTGCTCTCGGAACTGCTTCGATTTGTCGTTGAAGGAGGCGACGCTCTTGGGCGCGGCGCTGACGTCGGCCATGGAGGGCACCTTGAGCTGCTGGCTCGTGGAGCTGAATGCTCGCAGCGCGGAACGCGGGGTCGCCGCGCCGGCTGCTCGCACCAATCGCTGGCTCAGCATCTTTGCCTTTGGTGGTTTTGGGGAGGGGATTGGGCAAAGAAAGGATGTTTTGGAGAAGGTAGGTGAGATGAGGAGGTGTATGGTGACCAAGAGGTGTCGTTTCTTCTTCTGCTTGAGCCAAGGGACGTTTTGTCTACTCAAACAAAGGTGACAAAACGTGCTCTTTGTTCAGCAAGAACAAGCCTCTGGTACGGGATGTGAAGGAGGAAGGAGAGCGAATTCGATACGTCTCGATCGGCAAGAAGCAGGAAGCACCCGAGAGCAGGGATTTATCACAGGACGGGAAGCAAGTCGGCGTGCAGAAAGGGCGTTTGGAGGCGGCGGCGGACGGACGGTTAGGTTGGTACGCTGGTTTGTGGTGGTAGTAGCAACCTATGCAAAGGTAGCGGTTAGGTGTCAAGGTGGTGGTGGTCTCGCCCGTGCTTGAAATGGCAGTCTAGGCAAATGGGATGGATATAATTGGATGAGTTGAGGAGGAGGTCGGGCTACAACCGTGCAACAATGGTGTGTGTCTCTCGTTCTCTGCAGATTCCCCCGCACTTTCTGGTAAAATGAAGGCGGTAGTAGTAGAGGAGTGAAAGGAGAGAGCTTCAGGAGGAGGAGGTGTGTGTGTGTGGCAGGGACAAGATGAATGTGACACAAGGGAGGAGATGTTTGGCTTGCTACACTACGAGTTCGGGGTCTGGCACCACCACCACGCCAATTCCTAGGTCCCAAGTCCAACTCAGCCCCCAGAACCTGGGGAAAGCTCTCGCCGCGGCCTGCCACGGCACGGGGGAACGGGTTGCGGGTGAGCGAACCTGGAAGCTGAAGCTTGCTAAGGTCACGGGTGGGTACGTATCGCCTCCAAATGCGCCCACATGCGGAGAAGCGTCGAATGATGTCACATGAGAGCCGGGGTAGAAGGGGGTGGATCCGACCTTGAGGAGACAAACGGAAGATTATTACTGCGACAACCCGATCCCGCTCTTTTCCCGTGGCGACCTGAAAGTAACTGGCCCGTGCCCGGAAAAGACCAGAGACGGACGATACTCCACTATTTCTCGTCTGTCGCGGCTATGGCCTCAGGCCACACTTTGCTCGGCTACGGGTCCAGCCGCCGAAACCGAAAGCTCAATCGGAGGAAAAAGGCTCGTTTTGATAGCTTCACATCGAACCTCCGAATACCGCCCGCCATCTAGACCCCTTCAATTTCCCCCCCTGCAACCCACATCACAACCGTCAAGATGACCTGGCTCGGAGCTCGCGCACTCAAGAAGTACCCCACGCCCGTCCGTATGTATTCCTCGAAGACCGTCCCCACGAACCCGTTGCGCAATCGCTGACCTCCCTTACAGTTAAGCCGATGGCGCCTTTCTTCGCTGCCGGTATGTCCGAGTCCCCCGATGAACGCTGAATCCCGAGCGAACCAACTTGCAAAGAACACGAGAAAGAGAGCGAGAGGACTAGCGACATGAAGCGCAGCGTGTGCTGATAATCCTGCAGGTCTGGTCATTGCCTACGGCATCAACTCCGCTCAGAACGCCATGATGAAGTGTACGTCGCACAAACGAAGAACCCCCGAAAGGACGAATACTAATGTTATATGCAGCCGACGAGTGGAAGAACGATGCCCGCAACCCTCTCGCCAAGAAGCATTAAATTCGCGATGGAGTAGCCCAGGCTATACGGGGAGAAGGCCGAGCAATGGGAAACGTGTCGAGGATATAGACCCGCCAACGCGTATTCTTTATGGACGCTGTATCATAGACGCACGGCTCGCATTCAATTGAGCTGTTGTACTAATGTACCGATGCCACACGTGCCATAACAATCCGGGAATGCAAGCGCTCTTTGTCTATGGGGTGTGTGAATGCGTCAACAATGCCCATGCAATTGCACTTTTTTTTTTCACTCTACGATGAGTTTGAAGGCAGCATCCGCTGAAACTCATTGAGTGGTCGCGGAGATTCTGGAGTCAATAATCAAGAGGGGAGGTCGTCAACTCTAGAGTTGAGTCGCGGCGTCACAAAGCGAGGCTCGGACGGACGGCATACGTATCACGTGACAATGAACAGTCGACAACTCTACCATTGAACATGACAGAACAAATTAGCAGATGGCGTTCGCTACTAGAATCCTATAAAACTTGGATTGACCATATAAGACTTCATCGGACTTCGAGGACTGGTACAATCGGTTATCGTGGCTCAAGTCCTTATCGCCGTGTCAACTCTTCTGCTTTTCGGCGAAGAGTCAACTGTGGATTTGTCAGTATCCACTTGCGTCTGTCACTGAGCACCTCGACTTCTCAACACGCCCTTTGAACTACATCATAGATACACACACATGATAACTTCACTTCACTTGCGTCTTAGAGCTGTTGCTTCTGTCTCTAGAGTCTCTCAGTTTCATGCCAAGAGCGGCATAAATACCCATCCATACCTCAGCCACATCTTCATCTGCAAAATGTCGACGACAGCAGCCCCGAATGGCTCAGCGGCAAAGAAGCCCAACGGAAAGAAGGAGATCAAGATTCTTATGCTTCACGGTAAGATATGTGACCTATTCTTGTACATCGTATAGAACACCATATGGGCCGTTCAGGTCCAACCTATAATCAACATTTCTTCTCCATGACCCCTCTCCAAATCTCACCAAAACCTCACTAACACTCCAAGGCTACACCCAATCCGGGCCCCTCTTCCGCTCAAAAACCCGCGCCCTAGAGAAACTCATCGCAAAGTCTTTGGGCCCCTTTAACCTTGTCCCAACACTCTTCTACCCAACTGGACCCTCACAGCTCTCCCCGCGCGACATCCCAGGCTTCGTCCCGGACGAATCCGCCAACGGCGAGGACCAGGAAATCGACGCCTGGGCCTGGTGGCGCAAGGACGAGTCCTCGGGATCCTACCGCTTCCTGGACCAGGGTATCTCTACCGTCGCCGACGCGGTCCGCGAGGCCGGCGGCGTCGACGGCGTGGTGGGTTTCAGCCAGGGCGGTGCCTTTGCCGCGCTCCTGGCGGCCATCTTGGAGGGCCCGCATCGCGATGAGAAGATGCCGGAGGATCTGAAGGCTTCGGCGCAGGCGTTGCGGGAGGCCAACGGTGGAAAGCCGTTCAAGTTTGCAGGCATCTACTCTGGTTTCTTTGCGCCGCCCGCGGAGTTGCAGTGGGCGTATGAGCCCAAGATTAAAACGCCTACACTGCATTTCCTTGGTAGCTTGGACACTGTCGTTGAGGAATCAAGAAGTCAGGGGCTTGTAGACCGTTGTGAGGAGCCGATGGTCGTTGTCCATCCCGGGGGTCATTACGTGCCTATTACCAAGGAGTGGGCCATGCCGCTGATCGGCTTCCTCAAGAAGATTGCCGATGAAGAGACAGCGAAGAGCAACATTTAGATGTCAGTCACACATTACGAACGAATGAATTGGGTAGGGGTATAGACAGGTACATCAAGGGCATTGGTTCATCATAGAATAGACCGAAGCATGTTTTACACATCCCAGCCTGGTTCATTGCCTTCGTCTAAGATAGTGTTCTACAATTACACGCCGTAACCCATGCCGAAACCCCGGCACCCATCCAGACGTCTAATGCGCCTTAGTAGACTTTCCCTTGCCCGACTTGGTTGCGCCAGGCTGAATGTTGGCCATCATCTCCTCCTTGGTAATGAGATGATCGATACGCTCAAGGTGACCCAACAAGCTCTTCATGTTGGAGCTCCACTCGTTCAAGATATCATCCGCATCTCTGGGCTTGGCGAAGCTCACAATACGCGCAGGGCGATCGATCTTGGCGTAGATAGTCTTGGAGGTGACCAGCTCGCTAATGTACTTCTCCGTCTCGTCCTCAGTGAGATCCAGCAGCTGAGTGAGGCGCTGGGTCTGGATGCGGGTGTAGTACTTGGCGACCACACGCACGTTGTGCTCAATGACTCTCTTGCGGAGATCCAACCAGCGCTGGTGCGCCTTCTCGTCGTCCGACTGACCGGTTTGGGCGTCAAAGACATCCGTTTCGCACAGGTGAGGACCAAAGGTTTTCGCAACCTCTGGCCAGCGCATGAGCTCGTGGACTGTGAAAAGCTTGAGGAGCTCGGCCTCCTGGGTGACTTGGCCGATTCTGGAGTCCTTCTGGATTCTGTGCAGGAGATCGTGCTGCTCATTGTCGTGAGGAGCAAGAATGACGAAGTAGATAATGCGTTGGAGAACCTAGGGAACGTTTGTAAGCAATTTTACTCATCATAGCCGAGAGGACTGATCTTACAGGGTGAAGCTTCTTGGAGTCTTCCTCGACAGCCTCGGTGTCGAGGACCTGGCGGTAGTGCTTGCAGACGTCAAGGTACTTGTCATCGTGCTTCGCGAGGATGATCTGTTGCTCGTAGTACCGCAGCTTCAGGTCTGTTGTGTCATCTTCCTTCTCTTCGGGGACCTCCTCGCCTCTCGCCTTCTTCTTCTCACGCTCCTTCTTCTCCTTCTCCAGCTGCTCCGGGGTCTTCTTTGGCTTTCGCGACAGGTAACGGGTGCTGATCTTCCTGCTCAGGATCTGTGCCTGAGTCCAGTCGCCGACCTCAATGCAGAGTGCGACTTGTGCGAGGATGAATTCAGTCTTCTCTCTTCGGTCCATAGATCCGAATGTCTCGACTTGGAGCTCGCAGAGGATGTCTGTCGCCGCCTTCAGGTCGCCCTGCTCCTTCTTGATATCGGACAGAGTCTTGGTGACACGCGCGCGCTCGACTTCGACAAAGATCTTTCCCTCGGTGACCGTCCGCAGTGTCTCGATGACGGTCAGCTTGGTTTCGAGATTCGGGGTAGAGTCGAGGAAGCCCATGACCGCCTGGACCATCTTCGTGATAGCTTGCTTGAGCTGTCCATGCTTCTTCGAGAGAATCAGGACCTGCTCATTCATCAAGCTCCAGTCTCCGGCATTCTTAGTGATGTTGACAATGGCGATGAGTATACGCGATGTCGATGCGAGATCTGAGGACTGCGCTCGTTAGCACGTCAGCGTCTGGGGAAGGGAGGGGTAGCTTGCTCACCTGGCGGGTCTGCTTCTCCAGGACGCTCAGCTTCTCGATGGCAGCTGAGATATCGCTCTATATAAATATCAGTATGAATTGTATGGCCACGTCAATTCCGGGCTCCAATCTGCACCTTTGCGAGCTTCTCTGCCTCTGGGATCTGCTTGTCCGTCTCCTTCGAGAAGTCCTTCTCGGGCTTCAAGGCTGCCTCCGACATGCTGGGCGATACTTCTGAGGTTTATTTATTGAAGGTGACGAGGAGGATTTGGATCGGGATCGTGGACGCGGTGGGTTTGCAGGTCAAAAGGCTGTCGGTTGGGAAGGTGAGGCTGATTTGGTTGTTTGTTAGAATCGAAGGCTCCCGCAGCTACGCAACATGCTCGTGCCTACCTGACCTCACCCTGGCCACCACAGTGCTCAGGTACCCGGATTAGGTAAGGCGGGGCAGAGCTGGCACGGATGGACGTACCTTTTCCCGGCCCTGCCTTCCCGCTTCCATCGATGGTCTGTGCGTGGTGGCTTCCAGTAACTCTTGGTTTTCTTTCCTTCCATTTATTTTGGCTCTTGTTGATGGTTGACAGACGGATAATATCTTTGCGAACAAGTACGTGATATCCTATAGTCAATTTGAATCATTGAAGGGATAAATGAGCTTGCTATTCATCCACTTCGCAGGATATAAGGAGGAAATGTTTTACCCTAAGTACTCAGAGGCTGGACCAGACATTGCTGCTTACCTGTCTGCTGCAGCTTGTGTCTATCGTTGAACATGATACTGATCAATATGTAAAGTCTTCTTAACGAAATATCCCTAGGCTTCAATCTAGACGAGCCAAAATTTCAAAGAAACATATCACCATATAAACACAGCCCATACTGTTTTACTTCTCAATTTCAAGCGGATGCGACCTGCTACCATTGCATCAAAGGCGGTAAAGCCCACACAACCCGCCACAACGACAACGATGACACAGTCACTCTCATGACTCCGAACCCTCCTCCGTGAGTGTTTCTTCTGGTCAGGTGCAGCACGTGTACGCCTAATCCGAGGTTCTCAATACAGGTACGGAAACAGATACGCGGGATCCGCGGGGAATTATTCTTGCTGGCAGCTCAGATTCTCAAGAGTTTGTTTGGCCCGGTCTGGTGGTCGGGAACAAGTCATGTTGTATTTAAAAACACATTATTTACTGAGAAGTGTCTAGCTATTGAACGCGAAAACAATATTTAGGGGTTGACAGGTGGGGGAGTGCTGTCAATGACAATCGTCGTAGGGTTGACCTGGTTGCAGAGCAAGTCTCCAAGGCCACCGGCGTGGCAGTATGTGAAAACATCGCCCTCGCCCCAGTAGCCAAAGCTGTTTGCACCTGTCAGTTCGTCATCGTTCTCAAGTCTTATAATTGGAAGTCACTTACGCAAGGCCAAGCTCGTGGTAGATGCGCAGCGCAAACTCAGTCTCCTTGCCCGGACGGATCGTGAAGCGGTACTTGGACTCGCCGCAGGTGATTACATCGGAAGGAACACCGGTCGCACCCTGGCAGGCCAGGTCCGTAGCGTTGTTGCCAGACAGGAGGAAACTAACGTTGGTGACTGTTCCATTTTGCTGCTTGCGGACGGAAAGGTCGGCGATGTCGATGTTCTCGTACGGGCGAGGCTCTTCCGTCTCTTGGGGCGCCGGTGCAGCGAGGGCAGCAACGCCGAAGAGGCCAGTGACGGTAGCGAGAGTGAACTTCATTTTGAAATACGAGAACGTTCTTGGATCGTGTCTGGTGGTGTTGTTTGGAATAGCTGGGGTTCTGTTGCACGGCTGGTAATAGTGAGAGTAGGAAGGCCAGCTTGGAAGAGGTTGTGTGGTAGTCAATTATATATTACTTGCGATAGGCTCCAGATACTGGACCATATGATCATCATCGCCAAGTCGGTTTGGTCGGACAAGCGAGGTTGGTGATTTCGACGTCACCGTCGCTTGGGAGGTGGCCATTGTGTGGGGAATGCCTGTCCGGCAAATCCCAAAATGGCTGCGTTATCGTAAAGGAAACTATGGCAGTCTTGGAAGCGGGTAAACACGAATGACTAGCAATTCTGTCTCACTCTCAACTGCTTCTATGTCTAAAAAGTTCTGTCTCATGGGTAATGCCAGAAATAGCACATGAGATGAACTGTTCAATTCTCCACATCGATCATGAACTCTAATTTGACCAGGGCACTAATACCACGACTTCCGCGAAAGTTTCATCAAGTGAAGACCAGTATAGTGGCATTTGGCGGGTAATACAGGGCAGGTGCTGCTTCTACTGGAGATAGTGATGCTTACAGGAAGGCAAACAAGTCTGAAGAGAGAGGAAGCGCTGGAAGTGGTAGCCTGCAAGACATTAGAGCTAATCCCTAACAGAGACAGCAACGTTGTTTTGTTGCGTTGGTAGTGACATCGGGCAGCAAAAATGTGGACAAAATGACCGCCGATCTTCTCGTATTACCGCCAAGACCAGTGTGGTGTTTTTGATGCGGTGATGACCGCAACGGGCCACTCCCCATTATAAAATCCCCAAATTCCCCGAAGGTTCCAGCTTTCAATGTCGCCAGCAGGAAAATCCATCAGTCCGGCTGATACACTCTCTCAGAACGAACAATTATTGTTGAACTTTGAGGATTCTGATGTTTTGATGATCTCGGTCTCTGCTTTTCCATGATATTTGGTACCGAAGACATGGAGATCTTCCGCAATAATTGTGACACTGGACCTCCATCCGGGTCCGAAACACCCAGAAATTGTCGAACTGTAAGACCTCGAACTTCTTAACCAGTTCTGTATTCACTGCATCCGATTTGTCTAATGACCCTCTTCTGCAATACTTCTGGCGTCTGAATGTCGTAAAAGCAGGGCTTGGGCACAGGAACTTGATATGAAGAGCCTTATCCTTGTTGGCTTCATATCATGCGAGCCGTTGCCCGCAAAGAAAAAGCACATGTTGCACAAGTCACATCGGTCCTTAGCCTTAATTGTACAGAAGAACAATGTCTAGAGACGTACGTTGACAGTGGAGAAGGGTCCACCGAGCACTAATTATTACGGTGCACGAAACGAGCGTTGACCTCCCCTACGAGTTTACGATATGATAAGGCGGGAACTGGCGCACAGTAGGCGAGAATCTAGAAAATGGGTGTCTATTCTCAAAGAAAAAGCGATAGCTACACAACATTGTTTATCACAATTATACCTAGGATAGTGAACAGTGCACATGTAATGGCCAGAGGTCTAGCATGTTGCTGAATACCCGCGTCCTTATGGTGTTATCCCAGCGACTCCGTCAGGTCAACTTGACGGTGACGACACCCTTAGAAGGAATAGATACAGATACCCCCGAGCCCGAGATAGTGGCCGCCGTGGCAGCGAACTTGTGGCTGTTGTCAGTGACCCACGCGCTCGCAGACTTGGGAGTGAACCCCTTGAATGAGACGCTGGCAGACTTAGCTGCAATGTCATTATTCGTGAAGATGACCACAATAGACCCATCCTTGTTTTTGACTGCTGCGGTCAAGACGTCGGATGCCACCATGCCCGAAGTTTGCAATCTCTGCGCGCCGGGGCGAATGTGCCGGGACCACATGGCGAATGCCCAAAAGTTAGCGGAAGGCGTCGCGGTCTTGCCATCCTGGGTATCGACAAGATGGGAATCAGACTGTAGCTGCTTGAGTTCGAAGCCCTCCCAATAGAGGTAGGCAGAGAGATTGGCATTGATGATGCCAACGGCAATCTTGTTGGCCCAGGTCATGCCCTCGGTGGCGCCTCCATTCTTATACCAGGTCAGGTCAAAGGCTGTCGTGATGCCGGATTCGGTAACCCAAGAAGACAGCTTCGTATTCAGAGCGGTGTTGGCGTCGCCTGAGTAGGTGTGCGAGGTGATCAAGCCCAAGTGGGATTCCATACCGGCGGCAACGAGGGCGTTGGTGTATTTGACCGTTGACCCCCAGCCAACAGCATCACAGCAAGTAACTGCAGTCTTGAGACCGGCAGATTGAACGGCCTTGGACAGAGTGGGGATGAAAGAGATGGCCTCCTGGGCATTGAAGCTGATTTGCATCTGGGAGTATCCAGGGCTGGGTGGTGTGGTACTTAGTTCATGGCCCTAGCTGTAAGGGGGGCTCTGATGCTTACGAGAAGTCGGGCTCGTTAAGGAAGCCTAGGTGGGTAATATTGAGTCCGGCTTGCTGATAGTACTTGACATACTGCACGAGGAAGTCGGCGTAGGCTTGTCGCCAATCCCCAGAGGAGCAGGCATGACCCGTTGTGCCGCATAAGTATCTAGAGCGTGTTAGAGAATAGCAATTCGAGTAACTACTTGCGTTCTCGAAACTCACCCTGCCGTCGCTTCGTTACCACTGGTCTTCATGAACCCAGGAGCACTCCAAGCGTCAACGTAGATTTGATTCACCCCATAGCTCACGGCCTGCTTCGTGAACCAGACCTGACCGCTGTCGTCGTTGTCCCAGGTATAAGTCGGCTTGCCTGTAGGCGATCCGGGGCTTGCGGGAAGAATGCTGTCTCCTTTGCCGCCGGAACCAATGCGATTGCGGATGATGCTGAACCCGGCACCTTTGGTAGGGCTGAAAAGTAGATCGAGAGCCTCCTTCTGAAGGGCCGTGGGTGCGTTCTGGAACTCCTTGGCACGCCCAAAAGCTTGAGAGAAGCCAAATCCGTCGATCTTTTGCAGCTTGGAGTTGGTGTCGACAGTAACCTGGCCAAGTGCCAAGGCGCCTAGGCCGACAACACCAAGCAAAGTTGTGAAGGGTGACATTTGATCAGCCAATCATGAACGAAAAAGAATGTGATGTTCGATATCGAAAGGAATGTGGGAGTGGGCTGAATTCGCGTGCCAAGAAAAACGCCAACTCCAGGAGTTTTGCGGATCTCATATACATGGGGCATTCAAGAAATTGCCGAACAACGCGGGAATCTCGCATCCCCTTTGGCAAGATAGAAATCAGTCCGAAAGTCATTCTTATTGCTCGTCTCTAGGATTTTCGGATTTTGGTGCATGCTGGCCCGCCGGACCCAGATTTAAGGAGTGTTGACAATATATTCGAAATAATGCTGCGCTCATGTCATTTTTACCAAGCTAACAGTGGCGCTCATTGGAGCAAGGAGAGAAAACAAATCGCTCCAATAGAAACATCGGTGATCTAGTCTCGGGAACGTCCGAACTGCTCGCATCGCAGCGAATCTGGGGCTTCCTAGTCCCTCTTCGGTAAGTGACATAGAGTGAACATGAAACTCAGGGGCCAGGTGAATATGTATGATTCCACTACAAATTACGGCAGGAGCTTTTTTGGCCGTGATTGCGCCTTAAATCTTATCTGAAAATCTGGACCAGTCGTTATGAGGAAGTATAGAGGTCTAAACTCGTAACGACTGTACTGCAGTAGGTACAGTATCGTTGTCTGGAGATGGCCATGGCTCTGATTGAAGGACTCCACGGCATCACCACATACCCAATTCGTTTGAAACATTGGGTCTCAAGACTACGATGTTGTAGTGCGAAGTGTTCTCTATCAATTGGTAAGTCAGTGGACCTAGATACGACAGTTCCTGATATAAAATACAAAAAAGGTTGGTTCTTCCGTCATTGACCATTCCGTTCAACTCATACGCCTCACTCGTTCTTGTCTCTACTTCTCTTCACTCTTTTGGTCTATCCATTCCATTCAACGCAACATCTTTGTTCACAATGAAGTTTACTCCTGTTGTCTTGGCCGTTGCCCAGGTGGCATCCGCTCATTACTTCTTCGACACCGTGGTTCAGGATGGCACCGCCGGAAAGTCTTTCCAGTACATCCGAGACTTCACCCGTGCCACCAAGTATAATCCGATCAAGTTCTCGAACAACCCCGCTGCCGATATTCGCGATGGTTCCTACATCGACGGCCCGGACAGCAGATGCAACCAGGGAGCTTTCACCAACGCCGCCAAGACGGAGGTCCTCGACGTCACAGCGGGAAGCGACGTTACGGTGAAGCTTGGCGTGGGCGCTACCATGCAGCACCCTGGTTAGAAAACCCTGTCGCCGCGTGATTCACCTCGATGTTGAAAGTTGACTAACATCTGCGTCCAATCAATATAGGGCCTGCTCTGTACTACATGTCGAAAGCCCCCGATGGTAGCGTCAAGGACTACGACGGCTCGGGTGACTGGTTCAAGATTGGCGAGACGGGCGTTTGCACCCAGAGTGGTGACTTCACCAAAGACGCTTGGTGCACTTGGGACAAGAACACTCTCACCGCCACCATTCCCAAGGATACGCCATCCGGCGAGTACCTCCTTCGCTTCGAGCACATTGGTAAGGATATTGGCATTGTATTTGCAAGATTCGTTTGTATTCTGATAGTCTAACGAACTACCTTAGGCGTCCACAAGTCGTTCGACCACGAGCCCGAGCACTTCGTGTCTTGCGTCCAGGTCAAGGTCACAGGAGGCGGCAGTGGAACTCCCGGCCCGCTTGTCAAGTTCCCTGGCGCTTACAAGTATACCGATCCCTACGTGAGCTTCAGCCTCTACAACGGATACAAGGATTTCCCGATGCCTGGTCCTGCTGTCTGGACCGGTGGATCGAGCGAGGTCAACAGCACCTCGGCAGCTGAGGCGACTGTTCCGAGCAGCTTGCCTTCGACGACTCTGATCACCGCGACTCGTTCTGCCACTCCCAGCGCAAAGGCTAGTGCCGCCTGCGCCAAGCTCCGTCACTGATGGGCCTGACCATCAGAAATAAGAGGCGCAGGATCTGCCTCTGATATCGCTCGCGTTGGACGGGCGATGAAGTGTGTCAGATTCAAGGCTTCTGCTCTTTGTTGAGATGCAACTATGGGCGCTGCTTGAGTCCTCTTCTCGTTCTCCTGTACAATTTTAGAGACAAATTTTGAGTTGGCATAGCCAACGGACTATACATTATCGCATTCCTATGAAAACTTTGTGTTCCAGATGTGCTCTTACTGAGGGAGGTTGCATATACTCATGTTCAAGATCTATCCTCAAGCTCCGGTACACTGGTAATCTTATCTAAAGCAAGCAGCTCCGCAAGTGTTTTCTCTTGGAGGAAACAAGAATTACGTTTGTTATTTCTTGATTGAACCTGAAACACCTTTGCCCTATTATTTACCGCTTCACATTTAAACAGAACAGCAGGGTGACTTCCAGACCGCCATCGCCTCATCAAATGACAAGTTATTGGAGAGGCAAAGCTCGGTGCGGCTTGTATGGTAATCTCTTGCACTGCCATACGTTCTTCAAGCCTTGATGGTGAAATGTGGCGTTCTCCTGCCGGATCATCTCTGCAGAGTGGCGCTGAAGATGGGCTGAATAGAAGGGCGGACCATGAGAAATGTACTCTTGAAGTGTGTAGTCCTAAGACACCAGGCGGGCTTGCCTGAACCCAGGTGACTGCCTAGGTACGCATACGTTGAACCTGTCATACGGAGTAGAGTAATGTGGCGTGCCTTGCATTGGGGAAGGAGGCTGATCGAACCGGCATTGCCCGGGCATGGACAACACATTGGCTCATCGAACCCACATGGACATGGTGAACCCTAAGAAAGACGGATAGAGATGCATTTCTCTGTTGATAGGCTGAAACCTATCTAGGTCTGGTTGCTCAAGTGCCAGGCGGGCTTCTTCAAATAATTAGTCTATGCTGGAAGTAAGACGACCTAGCCCATCGCATACTTGATCAAGTATGTGGGCAATTTCAGAAGATGTAACTGATGGGAAGTCTACAGACTACGTCTACTCTTCAGTCATGAACTCAGGTTGCTTCAATACTCCTTTTGGTCTCGTGGAACCTAGAAGTGATATCCCTGTCGAAGGCATGGAGGATTGACCAGGCGGTCAGCGATTCATGGATGTTGGAAAAGGGATGCCGAGGTGGGGGTCAAAGACGAGAACGGATTGAGTGATGATGGCTACCGTGGAGGTGGGGAAAGCACCTTTGAGGTCTACCATCGACCTAGGTCTTGGTCATCCTTCATACTCCTTAAGGTCTCATGGAGCAGTTACATTCTATGGAAAATAGTAATACCAAGACTTGGAATATAGATGAGTAGTACGAGAGCCGAGCACATCCAATCAACTGTACTGGTACTTGAGAGCTCGAGGGAATTGGAGAGCTCGCCGTCCCCAGACGGTAAAAGAGAGTTACCCCATGATCCCCAACGTATGACCCCCACATAGTCCCGCAAACATCCCTGGCCTCCAGGTATCCAAGAAATCCCATATTCCTTCTGTCCTAACGCCGGATCTGATTCCGGAGAGCTGCAAGGTGGGGGCGGTCCGACGAGAAAGTCGGCACACGGTCGCCTGATATTTGGGGGGTTCAGGGATGGCCAAGGAGCAAGGAACAAAGGCATCGTTTGGATGCTGCCATGCTAGGCCCTACCCCATGGGGTCGTTTCCCCGCGTTTGGATTGTTCTCCACGTTTGCCTCAGGATAGGGGGAAATCGAAGGAAAGTAGATGATTGTGGGACGAGGAGAAGGAATGGGAGGTTGTTCCAAGGTTGACGGGTCCGGGGAAAAGGAGGTTAAGTTCAGGGCCTTCCCACTTCTATTGACCGTTGCATGTTTGGCTTCTCCTAGACAGGTCTTCTTGTCTGTCACCTCGCCAACTTCCTCAGTCACAGTTGCCATTCCATATCTGAAGCTCTACTCAGTCTTGGACCAATAAACAGCCATGGATATGGACAAGACAGAGAGGTCTTCGGACCAGGTCGAGGACGTCAACGCCGATAAGCTAAGCCAGCGTGGCGGAAACCTCATCATGCCCGCCAGCTTGGCGGCCTTGAGCCAAGAGGAGTATGAGAGAATTGGCAAGAAGGCGACGTTGAAAATGGACTTGGTGATCATGCCCATCATGGTCATCATGTACATCCGTGAGTGCAACCTGCGTACTCCAGTCATCTTCTCCCAGAGCACACGACTAACATCATTAAAGTTAACTACCTCGACCGCCAGAACATTGCCAGCGCAAAGCTCGCCGACATCACCACAGACCTGAACCTGAGCCAAGTCGAGTACCAGACAACTGTCAGCATTCTGTTTGTTGGCTATAGTGAGAACTTCCAATCCGTTCAGTCGCAGAAACACCGTTCTCAAACCCTGACTAACACGGAAGCTCTGCAGTCCTCATGCAAGTTCCTTCAAACATGATTGTCGGCAAGATCAAGTGGCCCGGGGCGTATATCTGCTGTGGCATGGCCGCATGGGGTGTTATTTCTTCTCTCATGGCCGTGGTGCACAACTACGAAGGCCTTTTGATGGCGCGCTTCTTCCTTGGCTTCGTTGAGGCCATCTTCTTCCCTGGCGCACTGTACTTCCTCTCCCTGTTCTAGTAAGTGATCCCATTCATGTGCTCTTGGTCCCGAGCGATGTTGATCTGTGTTTCTCTAGTAACCGAAAGCAATTCGCCTTGCGGACTGCCATCCTCTATTCTGGTTCCCAGCTGGGCAATGCGTTTGGCGGTCTCTTCGCCATCGCCATTCTGAACCTGGATGGTGCACACGAACTTGCAGGTTGGCGTTGGGTATGTCTCTGTTCTCTCTCCTTCATCTGAAGCCCTCTCGATCTAATCATGACAAACACAGCTCTTCCTCGTTGAGGGCGTCATCACCGTCGGTTTGGCCATTCCGTTCGCATGCATCCTGCCCAATTCCAACAAGAAGATTCCCACTCTGACCCAACTGGAATGCGAATGGGTGCAGTACAACTTCGCTGCAGATCAAGGTCAGGAAGATGATTCCAGCGAAGTCACCGCTATGAAGGGTTTCATGATGGCCGTCACGGACCCAAAGACCTGGCTGCTTATGGGAGTCCTCTACTCTGTAAGTCGCACACCTCACCCATCTGCCCCCTCCATGCACCTTTCCGAAGAGTTTAGGAGAGTCTCTGGCACACCATGAACAACTTTGCTAATCCACCCTGACCATCAGACCTACATCGTCGGCGCCGTCGCAAACTTTTTCCCCTCCGTCGTCGGCGGCCTCGGCTTCTCCCGCACAATGACATACGCCCTCACGGCGCCCCCCTTCCTCCTCTGCGTCATCACCATGCTCCTAAACGGCTTCCACTCAGACCGCAAGCAAGAACGCTTCCTCCACATCGTCATCCCCCTATGCATCACCCTTGTCGCCAACATCATTGCCGTCTCAACGACCAACACGGCAGCACGCTACGTCGCCATGATGCTTCTCCCGGGCTCCTTCTACGCTGCTGCCGTGGTGGTGCTTTCGTGGATTACGGGTAGTCTGGCCCAGCCTTCAGTCAAGCGCGCGAGTGCCATTGCCCTTATCAACGCCATGTGCAATACGCCGAATATTTGGGGTAGTTATCTGTACTATGGTGCGCCGAGGTACGTTACGGCGTTTATTGTGAATATTGCGGCGACGGGGTTGGCCATTGGGTTTGCTACGGTGACGAGGATTTGGTTGAGAAGGTTGAATGCCAAGTTGGACCGGGCCGAGGACACAGGGAAGCATGGGCCGACGCAGGCGCAGGTCGCTGGAGGGTTCAGATATCTCATTTGAAAATTCTACTGGGGAATGCTCTTATGTTTAGTTAATAGTCTTGCGGAAGAGCTTATTCGCTATGTTAAATAGTGTTGACACTGCCTTAAGCTTTTACATGCTTTTGATATTAAATTAAGTCTGAGACAATTGGCCATGAACTTCGTGCTTGTGTACTTATCTCCTCTACCAGCAACTCAGTCACCCGGTCCATCGCGTCTCAGTATGAGGAATGATTGCCCAGCAAGTTAAGAGGTCACTTCCTAGCTTTGACGTAGCAGTATTTCCCGCGATGTGCTTTTCTTCCACGGAACACAAGCAATGAGATCATTATCAAAGTGACTTAAATAAACTCTATGATGAAAAGGTTCTTTATTACGGAGAAACATAGTACTTGTCAGTGTTCTCAGTTGACGAATAGTCCTTGAAATAGTCTATAACTTCACCCTCCCTGTAACTTCCTTCTCAGCACGTTCGCTATTGACCATCTCTGGAACAATTTCTTTCACACTCGTGGCACCCGCGAGCGCCATATTAGTCTGTAGCTCATGTCTTAGGATCTGCACCAACCGCCTGACACCAGCCTCGCCATAGCCAGCCGTCATTGAGTACAAGAACGGCCGACCAATGCCAACAGCTGTGGCACCAAGAGCAATAGCCTTTAGGACATCCGTACCGCGTCTGATGCCACCGTCGACAAATACCTGAAATTTGGCTCTTGTCTCAGAGGAGATGAGGTGCGGCGCGTATCTACGAATCTCAAGGAGCGTCAGCATGGGAGCCTGCGCCGTATCCTGCGACCTTCCTCCGTGGTTCGATAACACGATGCCATCCACGCCGTGCTCGTGAGCGATGACCGCGTCTTCAACAGACTGGATCCCCTTGATGACTATCGGCAGCGAGGTTGTCTGTCTTATCCATGTCAAATCAGCCCACGTCAGGCCCGCGTTCAGCAACCCAGAAGCTGTCGTCTTAGCAACGCCGCTGGGCTCCGAAAGGGGCTCATCGCCAACAGTCAGCCTTTCATCGCGCTCGCGTTTGCCGATGACGGGTGAATCGACCGTCACGAAGATCGCCTTTGCGCCTAACCTCTCTGCCTTGCGAATCGTAGCTTGCGCTTTCTCCCGGCTCCTATCAACATATAGCTGAAAGAACAACGGTTGTGCTTCGTCCACCCTGGCGTTGAAGATAGACTCGACCGACGCGCTCGGCTTGGTGGGCATACAGTACAGGATCCCTTCCTTGCCCGCAGCCCTTGAGAGAATCGTCTCGGCTTCGGAGTGGGCGTACTTGGCCTGTCCTGTAGGCGAGATGTAGAAAGGTAGGGAAGTAGGGAGGTCGAGGATACTGGTGGACGTGGAGATGGAGTCGACGTTTCGGAGAATGCGCGGGCGGAGGGCGAGCTTGCGGAATATGCGGCGCGAGTCGTCAAGGCTCTGTTCGTCTTCTGCCCCCGAGTAGTAGTACGCCCAGCCCATGGGCGAGAGGTACTTCTTCGCGACCTTTTCGAAATCGTCGGCGTTGATGATGGCTCCTAAATGTGGGAAAGCAGGCTTTTGCTTTTCAGGAGCGCTCGACGAGACATCTCGCGGCTCTGGTAGTGTTGCTGGGTCTACGGGACCAAGGCAGCGATCTGGTGATAGGGTCTCTGTGATGAGGTCTGGGTTGTGGATTGAGTCATAGTCTTCTGTCGCGTCTCGGCCAGCGCATTTGATGATGAGTTTCGCGCCGCCAGGGTGCTCATCAAGGAAGTCTGGTCTGGTGTGAGCTGGCAATGTGAAGCTGGGTACCGGAGCATGAGCCTACCTGTGACGTCCCATACTTGGCCATGCACAACGACCCAGCACGAGTCTTTGGTGTTGTTCTTCGCAACCTCCGTACCGCTAACAACCATGGTGATGATCACTGATGGGTATCAGTGAGTTTGAGCGAGAATAAGGGAGCAAGATACAGGAGAGATTGGCATTGATAGCTTGGGCGGATCCAACGTTTTCCACATCCCCAGAGGCACCTTGGAAAGTTGAGATAGACGCATCGTGCAAACCAAGCTTGGCTCTTCCACCCCGCGAAAGGCTCACGATGTCAAACATCTCCACTGGCGGCACATTGACCCCACGAATCCACGCCAGCCAGGCCTAGGTGGGGGTCATGTTGGCGTTGGTCCACGACCCCATGACGCCGCTTCTGGAACGATTCGAGACAAAGCTGCTCCCCCACCCAAGCCATAGCTTGCTTTTCGCAGTGGAATCCCCGCGAAAAAGTGGTGCGGCTCCGCCATGTTACGAGAGCCAATTCGCTAGAAGGTGACGATGTTTGCGGCGTCGAGGATGTTAGTCGTCGACTGTTGCCAGGTTTGGGCGGAGAAGTGTCCGGCGACGACGTTGGAGCTGGGGGGGGAGGCTCGGGAGTTGTCCGGGGCCCCGGAATGGGGTCCCTGCTAGTAGCTGACTCGCTTCGTGCGGGGGACAAGCAGTGCATGGCGGGAATGATGATCGGAAATACGCGTTGGATTCAGTGTTGGCTGTAGTTGTACGGAATGAGGGTGCAGTGTTAGCAGCAAGCTGGTCCAGACACCGTGGGTGTGTGCGTCGGTGCAGTGCATGTTGGTTCCTAAGCTCCCTAGCCGTTCTGGGGCTAGTTCTTCGAATCCCTTAGCACCGAGTGCCGTGGACCATAGACGTCATCAACTTCCCGTACCAAAGGCGTTGAACTGCGCGTTAATGCGTGGCATTGTTGGCCAACAAAGAAGAACTCTACCGTAACGAATCTTCTCCTTTCTTTCGGGTCAACAGTTTCTAGGTAGGGTGCCTTACTTTGCGAACACGGAGCATTTGCTCTAATTTAGCCGGGCCCCATACTACCTTATGAACGGGTGGCCCGAGCCTTTGGGGGCTCAATGCCACCCAACCTAATCAGTCCGCGACGCGTATGTCTCGTTTAATATCAAATTTACGCGACCGTGCCAGAGCCTCTCTGCCTCATGACGCGGGATCTTTCCAACCGTTGCGCCAAAGAAGGACTAATTTAAATGGCTTTCAAACAAACCACACGTTCGTAAAACTCGACTACAAGTCCCATCATACCAAAAACACGGCTAATATTCCAATGACTAGTCCCTTGGGGTTCCGGGCCCAAACGCGCGCCGGGCGGTTCCCTCTCCCCACCATCACCCAAAAGACAGCGAGTCCAACCCGAGCCTGACCACATTGATTTGACGAGACACAGTGACACTGAAGACGACTCCGAAGACGACTCTGAAGACGACTCCGAAGATGACTCTGAAGACGATTATGAAGACGACTCTGAAGCTGACTCCGGCTCTGAGGCGGAGTCCGATGCCGGGCCTTCTGATAAACCCCCACAAACGTCAGTAGCAGACAAAGTGAACGACATAATGAGAAAGTACACGTCGGGCATACCAAAGGAACTTTCCGGCGCCGAAAAGTACTACGTGGTATGGAATGGAAGGGAAACCGGCATATTCACACCTTGGAACAAATGCCAGCCGTTGGTCGAAAGATATCCAGGGGCAGGGCGTAAGTTACATCTCGAACATTGCAAAAACCAGTTTCCCGGGCTGACTGCTTGAACGTAGACAAGAGGGCAAAAGATTACAATGACGCCGTGAGACACCATCCTGCTTTGCGATATAAAGAGTATTTCTGATATGTTCTACCAAATGTGGATCTTCTGCGTAATAAGTTGACAGAAAAGCTCGAGGCAGAAGAGGCAAGGCATGTACCTCAAACGCAACCTTACACTGCATCACAGCCACAGCCACAGCCTACGCCGCAAAACACACATGGGAGCACACCTCAGTATACCACTGCCGCGTCCAGCAGTCCCAAACCTGGCAATGCCGCACCCAGCAATGTTGCAGCCGCAGTTGCCGGTACGGGCGAGCCTCAAGCCCATAGTTTCGAGCCCGTACCGGACCCTTGCGAGCCCCCTCTTTGCCCGGAACAACAAGCCGCCATGGATCTTGCCATGGCGGGACATAACCTTTTCATTACTGGGTGCGTAGGCTAGAGGGCTTCAATACGGTTCAATCAAATACGTTGCGCCAATAACCCAATAATTAACTGCTAACTTCGAATGCATGTAGATCAGGAGGATGCGGCAAATCTGTCCTCGTAAAGGCCCTACACCAGATGTTCAAAGCGAGGCAACAACAAGTCCACCTCATCGCACCTACTGGCATCGCTGCTGTCAACATCAACGGTAGAACAACGTGGAATTATGCAGGCTGGATACCCAAACACCTCACACTTCCATTCGATGATCTAATAGAGAAGTCGCGTGCGACTAAAACTTGGAAGCGACTAATCGATACCAACGTGCTTATTATTGACGAAATCAGCATGGTCGAGAATCAATTCTTTGAACGACTCGGTCGGGTCATGAGCTTTCTTCGACGCGAAGAAGCCCAGAGAAACCCACAAAGGCATTTGGAAGTTCTGGGCGCTTTTGGCGGTGTCCAGGTCATCTGCGTTGGCGATTTTTGCCAACTGCCCCCAGTGAATCCCTTCAAGAATTGTATGATATGTGGCAAAAAGATGGAAAAGGAGAAAGCTGGAAGGTCGATTCTTTCATACTCCTGTCCTGAAGGGCATCCTGAGCAGAGGACCGAAGACAATCCCCATGGATCCTTCAGGGAAAGCGACAAATGGGCGTTCAAAGCGACTGAATGGGAGAGGTGCAACTTCAAGTACGTTCATCTGAAGGAGGTTCACCGGCAGACAGACAAGAAGTTTATCAGGATTCTTCAGACATGTCGCTTGGGCAAAGATCTCAGCCCAGAAGATATGGACCTACTCCTAAATCACCCCAGTCAAGTGGATAATGCGACGCGTTTGTTCAGCCGTAGATGGCAAGCCGATGATCTCAACACCACTCAACTCTCACAGCTCAGTACCGAGTCTCACAACTATTGGGGTCTTGATAGCGTTAGCCCCAACGGTAACCAGGATGAAGGACAGGAGCCTTTAGACGATAAATACACGGTAAGTAGTTACTGACTATACTATGGATCGAGCCATAACCAGGTGCGGATTTCACATTCTCCGCCTAAAGATTACTAATAAAGTGCCTCGTTTAGAACCGAGATTCAGGGACTGGTGCACCGCGTTCGCGGCAGCCGTTGGAGTACTTGGAAGAGCATCGATATGCCCAATCTTTAGAGTTAAAGCTCCACATGCCTGTCATTTTGCTTGCAAATGTGAAATTACCCTCCTGGATCGCTGTCATATGCAGACTTTTGGCACTAGATTCACTGACTTTGCATCCTACAGATTGATCTAGCCAATGGGCTCTGCAACGGTAGTCAGGGCGAAATATGCGGCTTTGTCCCACGCTCGAGGATTGACTGTGGCTCGGAACCTCAACGAAAAAATTACAAGAATGATGTGTCAGGCTACGAAGTCGCGAGGGAGCGTTTCCATCGGACAGAACAGTTCATGACGGAAGAAGGCGCTCCTGATTTCTGTAAGTAGAAACTAAGCCCGGCTGTTTCGACTGGTTCTTCATTGTGACAAATTGACTAACTCTATATAGACCCTGAGGTCCAATTCAACAACGGCCAACGCCGTGTCGTTGGCCCGGATTGTACAGTAAACGAACTCGGCACGAAACAACCCTACATGCTCATTTCTCGGACACAAGTACCCCTCGCTCCGGGCTGGGCCATGACCATCCACAAGAGCCAGAGTCTGTCTCTTGACCGCTTAATCATTGACCTGGGTTCTGTCTTCGAAAAGGGCCAAGCCTATGTAGCGCTCAGCCGTGCCCGATCTCTCCAAGGTCTGAAGATAGAAGGCACCAATGAATCCATGCTTCAGTCGGGCTTGAAACTTGATTCCGAAGTGAGGAGGTTTTTAGAAGAGCTTGAGAGGAGCTCCGAGGGAAATTGAGCTCAGGTCAGGGATCCAAGCCAAGACTCTACACAGAATTGATAGATCTTAGGCTTGTGCTCGAAGTGCGGCTGGAAGAAGGGAAAGGGCATTTATGGCATTGATTGGAGTTGGCTTGACGGCTAGCTAAAGCAGTAGGCAGCCCCTTATGGTATACTATATTGTAGGGAAAGTCACAGGATACATAACCGCGCCCGAAGTACTGCAGTATGGTTACGCCTTCATTCCCACTGCAACGCTATGAAATAGCCCGCAAAGTCATTCCACGTTGGCCCAGGAGATTGATAGGAGTATCATGCTGGTGTCACTGCCCTGCCTGCCTTGTCAGTCAAATTCGATAATCGGTACCTGCAGCAGTGGATTGTTCCTATGCAGACTGATATACTTTCTCTCCAACCCGTGTCCGCTCCTAGATCTTTGCAGGAAATTCCAGGCCTCCCTTCTTCAACTTCTGTTCGAATTCGTCCTGCTTGTCAAGCATGTGCGTTCCAGCTGCCAGGCCCTTCATACCCTCGACGTCGTACAGGGTTTCCAAGGGCACATCCCGAACACAGACCTTATGGTCCTCCTTTGTTCCTCCGCAGAACACCTCGATAACGTTCCCGTCGCCGTATTTCGAGTCACAGATGGCAGACATGGCAACATTGACCACTTCATCAACGCTTAGCATCAAGTCGTCGGCGTGTACACGCTCTCGACTATAGGAGGCGTGGAAGATTGGGGTCTGCAGCAGGCTTTGAGCACTCATTGTATGTGAACATCACGGATTTGAGGCAGGTTGAAACTTACATCAACTACTCCAGGACAGATTGCGGCGTTTCTAATGCCGGCAACCTTATTCAGAGAGCCAAGAGACTTGCACATGCTGACAACGGCTGCCTTGCTTGAGTAGTAGAATGGAGTAAGGAGGCCATGGACGTAGCCCGCCATACTGGCGACCCAGAGGATGTTGCCTGCAAGGTGTCGATTTTCGGGACGCAACCAGTATTCGATGGCTATTTGGGCAAGTCTGACAGGGGCAATGGTATTGATGGCGTAAGCCTGATACATGCCGACTTTGGCATCGGCTTGGTCTCGGGACAGAGGCGAGATCCCAGGCGGGTTCCAAAAGTCGCTGGATGGGGGGTCATAGATTCCGGCCCCGTTGATGAGTAAATTGACTCGCGTATATGTCTCGATTGCGGCGTCCCACAGTTTGTTGATCTGAGACCAGTCGGTGAGGTCTGTCTGATGGAAGATAGCCGACGCAGTGCCAGGCTTGATTGGGGGATGGGGGTATTTCTTGAGTGTATCTTCGGCCTCGGGACGTAGTCTCAAATCCGCCATAACGACTGAACAACCCGACTCGAGAAAGGCTCTGGTTAGCGCATGATTGATACCTAAAATCTGTTAGTATTGGTAACTTCGAAAAAGGGGTAAGGATGCCAACCTGATCCAGCACCTGTCACGAGCGCGACTTTGCCATTCACTTCCCACGCGGTCATTTTTGATTTGTTATACTGGTGTAAGTCAAGGTACTTTTCGAGAAGCGATACTCAAATCGTCGAAAAGCAAGGAGAGAGGAGAAGGATGAGATGGAAGCCATCCTTCTGGATTTGTGTACTCGTGGCCTGGTTTAAACGTCACGTCACTCTGTTTCACCCGGACTGCGACCCGTCCGTCTACCGAGTTGATGCCGATGCATGTCTATCCAATTCAGTCGACCGCTCTGAGATGCGTTCACTTGGCGGGGTTGGGCCGGGCCGAGAAGTTGGTCCGACATTGGTCCGGTGTGTGCCAAGTGAGAGGCACAGCGGTTGGAGTCGGCTTCTTGAGCAAATCAACAGTCGAAAGGGGTAACATCAGCGTATTATCACCATCTATGATCAGCTGGTGTCTTTTTATGTATTGTCTAAGCTCAGTGAGTCATCTTCGATTACTTATGAGAAGTACCGTACATTTAGTGTGACCTGTTGTGGTGGTCAGGAGTCCATGCTTGATGCAGCCATAAGGATATCTATATCCGAAGGACAATCATGGTGCAACTACCAACTTCTACAAGTTTCAGAGAGAACGCGAGACATGTTTGTTCTGAAGGACAAAGATTACTTCTAATTCTCTCCAAGCGCAGGACAGGACTCTAGGGCTACATAATACGCTGAACTACATCCTTCGTGACGGCATGAAAGTCCTCCTTGCTCAGATCAAAACGGCCGAGATCCTCAGTCTTGCTGTTAAAATCACCCCCTTCTCCCTCTTTGTAA
The DNA here is from genome assembly GCA_001563135.1 of Colletotrichum simmondsii. Classification (NCBI taxonomy): domain Eukaryota; kingdom Fungi; phylum Ascomycota; class Sordariomycetes; order Glomerellales; family Glomerellaceae; genus Colletotrichum; species Colletotrichum simmondsii. The sequence continues at coordinate 320,237 of JFBX01000757.1, read as the reverse complement.
TGTAGCGGGAAAAACTTCGCAAGCACCACAGCATGTGCGTCATTCCCGCTCATCGCGTTGGCTCTCTCAACAACATCATCCACGGCCTCCTCGCGAATGTCCCAATCGGCCTCAGATGTTCCAGTCGTCAGCATAATGCTGCTCAGTACCTCTCTCTGAGTGACGTGGAAGGAAGTAGTGTAGAAGCATTTGTTGCGATAGCGTGCAAGTTCTACGTCTGGCATAGCCACAACCTCGGCGGTAACCACTCCAGCTCGGGCCAGCGTAGTGTAATTCATCTTTGTACGCCCCCCGTTCCAAAGCGTAGCCTTGAGTGTTTTGGTGTCGATGCCAAAGACATCGCCCATAGGCAGGCAGAAATCGTACCAAGGGTTGGTAATGATACCGATCCAAGAACCAACTCCTAGCTTTTCGATGAGTTCTCTGTATTTGCGCTTGTCGGCAATCTCAGGCAGCTCTTCGATGAGCTTTCCTTCTGGATCACTACCAAACTCAGTCGGGAGGATGTACGGGACGTTGGCCTTTGCGGCAGCGCGGATGAAGACGTCGCTGAGGCCCACAGCTGGGATGCCAAGTTGCAATACCAAGACCTCTTGGCCTTTCAAGACAGAAGTGATAGTAGCCTCGTCGTCGAAGGCAACTCTCTCGATGGTGATGTTGTCAGAGAATTGAGAGGTGGATTCATTCCGGACAATGATGGTGATGTCGTGGATGCCATGAGAGAGCAGTGCCGTCAGGGTATGTTGACCGAGGTTACCACTGGCGCCAACTAAGGCAATCTTACGACTTTGCCGCACAGGTGACATGACTGTTGATGGAATATGGTTTGAGAAGGATAAGGGTAGTCTAAATATTGAGCAAGGGCTGAGGGCGGTTGAGCTTCAATGTCTTGAGCTGGCAGCGGGCATTTGCTGAGCGGAGGACCACTCGCTTTAATACTTATTCAACGTACTCAATTGAGAAACCAAAGGAAATGGAACACCACGTTATCTCCTTTGAAAACTTGTAAGCTAAGCGCCGCTCATGTGTGATCCTTCGAAACAGCCACGACAATTACATGTATTCAGTGTCATTAGCCTCAAGTAGGATTCTCAAAACCGAATGAACCAATCAGAGGGTTCATGAGGTAGCTAGTATAGTGACGACGATGATTAGAAATCGTCAGCTACTTAGTGCGAAGCTTGATTGGCTCGTTCGGCTTTTGTTCAAGTCTTACATGATTTACCGGACCAGGACCCATAGCAAACAAAGGGGCGTTCCGAACTTCAAGCTACATCATCACATCAGGTGGAACAGACTAGAGCGCAAGTCATCACACCTATGTCAACAGAACCAGAGCTCCCATGCCTTAATATTGCCGGAATTGATGAGAAAACCTATCTTTGGTCGCCTGATGTGATCATTCCATGGTACGAAAAGGTTCCAAGAAGACCAAGACCGGGTGCTTGACTTGCAAGTATGCATGGATCGAAATACCTCGCAGAGACCTCAGTCGAATCCTTTTGTACTAATCTTTGTAGGATTCGCAAGATCAAGTGCGACGAAACCAAGCCTTCTTGTCGACGCTGCAGTGATACCGGCCGAAAGTGCGACGGCTACTTGGCACAGGCATCGGTTGAGTTCAAGATTCATGCAGCCCTACGACATCATGGATCAGACTCCGCAAGTGAGCGAAGGTCACTGCAATACTTCTATGAGTACGCTGCGCCTCGTCTATCTGGCCCTAGGAAGCCTGCCTTCTGGACGTACTTTGTCATGCAGCTCAGCCAATCTGAGCCAATAGTGAATTATTCACTGTTGGCAATCAGTCACCTATACGAGGCTCGCGAGATGCGGACGGCCCCATCCACCGAACCTTTGCTTGCATTACAGTACTACAATGCGGCAATCAAAGGTGTGAAGACTGTGCAAGATCAGTCTTTAGTCCTTGTCGTATGCGTCTTGTTTACATGTATCGAGCTGCTGCAGTCAAATAACGAAACCGCGATTCGGCACTGCAAACACGGCAATCAAATCTTAGAGACTTATGGCAGCGACAAATACTGGATACGAGATCATCTCGTACCAGTATTTCGGCGATTGAGCGTCCTTCCGCTGCTCCTTGGAAAACCTCCTGCGGACTCAGCCCTTGCACATGTCCTAAGATATGCGGTACCGACGAGATTTGATAACGTAGAGGATGCACACTCGATGATCGACGAAATTTGCCGACGATTAATGATTTTACAACATTGGAAGCGGAAAGGAACTCAATTCGATGAGGTGAAGGAGCGGAACTGCATCGGTGCCCTGTTGCAGAAATGCAGAGAATTGATGGACGGTCTCGACATTGACTCAACATCTCAGCCAAATTGTGCTAGCGAAGGTCCGCAAGTACTGATGCGTATGCGCTTCCACACATGTCAAGTTTGCTTCGATATGCTGTTCCCAGTGGATCATGGAGGCAACGATGAAATACACATACACGGCTTCCGCGAGATGATTGCATTGGCTTCTGACTTTAATAACTTGCGAACCATACGTCTACCACGATTTGTTTTCGAACTTGCATTCTCACCTGTGCTGTTCTTCGTTGTCACAGAGTGCAAGTGCTTAGAAGTGCGGCTTTCAGCTTTGCGTTTGATAAAGGTACTGGGAGCAGAAAGAGAGGGCCTCTTCGAAAGCCAAAACTTGTACGCTCTGGGCCGCCGAAAAGTCCAAACAGAACATGGTGTGATTTTGGATGACTTCGATTGCCCTCAAGAGTTGGTTTTGAATTCGGATATAGAGTTTTGAGCCGTCAAGCAGAATTTCGATTTGTTAATCAAGCAACAGAGGCAGCCCTTTTAACACTTAAACTCAATCACATATTCCGTATAATGGTAGATGGCGATGAAGGATTATAGTGCCAAGAGCTGGTTAAGGCTACCGAATTCTCTTCTAATTCCGTCGTCACTCTTCCCCACTCGCATATTGCCGAGTCAGACCGCATCGCAACCAATGCTGGCAGTCTTGATACGAGCATATAGAGTTTGAATGTTGAGAGAAATCAATTAAAAATTCTTTTATGATGCACTTTAATACCCACTCGTGTCCAAATCTGTCAGCTACTCTAGGCTTCTACGGCGATCCCCTTCCTATGTCATGGCCTGGAGCACGTAAGTTCAACATGCCCAGTTTAGCGTTTTTCGAACGAGATTAAACACCGACGGACTTTGTATTGACGATACGACTACATGAACCCGAGAGCGACGATTCCGGGACTATATCAAGCCACGTTACGCCGTGGGTTGAGTAATTTCTATACATAAGGTGTCTTGGAAATCCTCGATAGAAAGAAGCCTCACCATCAGTTGTTCTCCACTTTGCCCTTAAGATCTTAGTCTTCACAGAACCACCACCAGCATCAGTAAGTAGTCAATACCACGTTGATTTCTATCCCATCTAATACACTCAGTGCATCTCGCAGCCGTAGCCACTCTTTTTGCGCTCGCCAGTGTGGCGATGGCTGGTAACCCTCGATACAAAGTCAGTTGCGATCCAACCGTACCAGCTGCCTACCAGGCTAGCATGAAGGCATTCGAGAAGAAGAACTGTGGGAAATCCGAGTATTTTGGGCGTCCAGGCACTTGGCATGAAGACACGCAGTCGTGCGAAGCCCCTGGCCCAGGGGGCACAAATACCCAAAGATACTACCATCCGCTCTTTGCCAGCTCATCAGGTGGTCCCAACATCAGCCCGCGTTGCCACTGGGTTCCAGCTTAGGTCTCTTGAGGGGGACCTTTATCTTGTACGCCTTATTAGTGGCCTCACTTGTTTCTAACATTGTCGGTGACTGGTACAGGTCCAATTTCAGTTGGTCAACACTTAGTCAAGCAGGACTCTTCGAAGCCGCGCAACCCGAGAGACAGCACTGGGGTTGTGGTGAGATCACATCAAGCAAGTATTGATCTGCCGAAGATGTGGCGCTGTTGAGTAAGAATGCTAGGCTAGAAACCAATTTAGGTTACTTATGCGTCAATATTTGTGCACTTACTTGCCAGGTCAAATATGTTGTGACCGCCTTTTGAATAGCTTGATATTTCTATTCCCACGGAGTAGAGAGACCTGCCGCGACAGGCTTAGAGAGATGCACAATTGGTCTGATAGCAAGGCGCTGGCTTTATTTTCAATAGTCCCTTTGAGACAACATAGTCGTCCTCGTAAGTAGAGATCATGCAGAGTGAGAGGTTGATCTCGCCGAGGGCCAATGACAATCGAGCGCCAAACCTCCCAACATGAACCGAGCGGGAAGGTCTATTCTGGTTGGTGCCTGCCACAGAATTAGCTTCTCCAGCCACATCTCAGTTGGTGCATGCAACATCATCAGAACAACCATCAACAATCCGAGGTCTACTCATTTGATGGTAGTTAGCAACGGATAAAGAGTGCATCATGCCTGGCGCAAACTTACCGACGCCCTCCCTTGGGTTCGTCGATTTACCGGTGGAAATCCAAACCCACGTCCTCGAGGCCCTCGCCTCCTCACACCCCGCATCGATCTACGCCGTGCTTCCAACATGCAAGCATCTCTACAAAATCGCTCTACCTCTCTCAGTCCGAACCTATGAGAGCGCCGCCGGCCCAAAGAACACAAGCCAATACGCGCAGAAGCGCAGCCGCAACCTCGACTTCCTGCGTTACATCACCATCACCAAGCCCGAGCTTGCACAGCATGTCCGCCGCATTACCATCAAACATGTCTCCACCAGCCTCATCTACCGCACCGCCCCATCAAGCAAGAAACCCTTGGGTCCCGAAAGCGATGAGTTTGGCGTGTACACCAACATGATTGACGCATCGGGCCTCTCCGACCACGTTGAAGACTGGGAGGCTGTGCGACACGAATGGCTTCGGGGCCTCGCCGACGGCCTAGTCGAGCAGCAGATTGGCCTCATGTTTCTCGCATGCCCGAAGATACAGGTCCTCGAATTGGGAACGCCTCTCGCGCCTCGTCTGCTCCCTCGCTTGATCAAGGCTGCGGCATTGCACGGGGGAAGCATGAAGGCTCCGTTACTCCATCACTTGCGGGAGTACTGTGGCGAGCCAGAGATGCCCAAGAGTCTTTTCCACTTTTTCAACATTGGGAAGGAATTCCTACAACTGCCTCAGTTACGGACATTTACGTGCGCGAGTTTATCGAGCAGCGGCCCAAACGGGCACCTCTTCGATGAGAACGCCAATCCGCCCAGGTCTTCAAACGTTCAAAACCTTACTCTGCTAGATGCAAACATCACGCAAGAGGGACTGAGCACGGTCATCCGTGCTTGCAGAGAGTTGAAGTTGTTTCGCTGGACCCCAGGTGACAGCAGTTTCCTACATATGCAGATCAAACCACAAGATCTAGCCCAGGCGCTGTCACCGCATCGAGACACTCTCGAATGTTTGCATATCGACTACCAAGGTCAGTGGCGCAATCAAGAATGGTACGTCGAACTAGAGGGCTTCTTTATCGGTACGTTCTTGCGGGAGATGGTCTCGTTGAAGACGTTGCACATCGGTATGGAAGCTTTTACTGGCTTCACTGATCTTTGGACAATCCCAAGCCTTTACAACAACTTCACTCAAGAGGAGAAGGTGTTGGAGTTGAAGAGAGTTCCGCGACTCGTCAATCATATACCTCCTAATCTGGAGAGCCTCGAGCTGTACGGGTGCACCATGGAGATACTACCTCATGTTCGCGAACTCGTGGATCTGCATCAGACTGGAGAAAGATGTGCGAGCTTGCGAAAAGTTCAGTTACGCTTCAATGCAGACTTGGTTGATCCAAGTAAAGTCAGCGCGATATGCGGTGCAAATTCGAGCCTTTTAGACTTGGAATTCATGTATGATCAGACGCCCAGTTGAGGAGGGCTGAAGACTTAGGGCATAAGTGCATACTTAAATAGAAATCAACTCATTGAATCAAACGACAACAATTGATTAACTCATGTTGAAAGGCGCTTGTGAATTCGAACCGTCTGAGATGAGTATCGGGCATGCTTTGGTCCGATTGTCGAGCCCCTTGCCGTGTAAAGAAGTCGTGAACAGGTGCCAAACATAGAATCAGATGGATATGAGCTTCTCTGTCCTCGCTTTATCATGATAATGAAAGTAGTTGTCGCCAAGAGAACCTAAGCATCATTCTTTTGAGGGGATTCCAAGCCTTGCAGCTTGCCGTATGCAAGGTCTTTTTGTTGGCAGGGGTTCTCCCACACCCCTCTTCTTCAACGCTCAATCATGTCTGCATGGGGATCACGAGACACATCCTATCAACACAATTCGTCAGCAGCTTATCTGAGGAGACTGACAGGTGGGATCTGATCCCAGCCTACTTCCCGATCGATCCGTTTTTGGTAGCTTCCCGTGCATAGATCCCGCTCTCTTGCTGCCCTCTAGAGATATGACGACAATGGTGTGTAGCTATTGGTGGGCATGAAAGTCAGGCTATGATATTGAATGTATTTTCTCGATGCAGCCATCTTCCGGATAAAGCCGGTCATGTGGCAGCTCGGTGCTCGTCAACGTTACAACTTCCCTATCGAGGCATCATCGGCAAATGCGGCCACCACAAACATATGAGATAGTAGATATAAGGCCGTCATATCCCGTCGGACTTTCGCTTTGTGTGGAACTAGGAAACTACTCTCATCTCATGCTCCCTCCGTTCTGTTGATCAACTTTCACATTACTGTCATTGATAACTACAAAGCTATAATCAGTCCAGGCAACTATCAAGCATACTCATAAATCAAGGGCTAGCAAAACTGTATCTAGTACCTTCTGTTCTTCAATGACTCAAGCTAACACGGCTCATAGGTCTACAACTATCATACACACGAGTTAAAGACCATCATGTCCGCCTGTCTACGATGCAATATCGCGCCTGCTTTACCCGGCCATCGTTTCTGCAGCCCTTGCGGCAGGATAATACACGCCGGCAGCTTGCAGCGGTCGGGACTTTGTATGCGTGGCTGTGGCCGGACCGCGAAGCAAGGCCACCGATTCTGTGTTCCTTGCGGTAGATCGTACTACCGTTAGTCGAGAGTGAAAGGCTTATGTGTATTGCTGCCTCTGTTATGAATGACAGCTGCTGTGGAGTATGCCATGGCTTGATCATATGTTATCACAATCAGAAAGCGTGCATCGGTTTAGAGTGCTCCAAGATCAAGACCCAAATGTTCTAAATCTCAAGCTTGCTGAGGAGAACCTTCGTCGCTTGTAGTCTTCATGGAATGTCACCGGCGCCAGTATCAAGGCAATAAATCTTTCCAAAAGCTTGGCTCAAAGAATTTGACCAGATTCAATCCAGTGCCAAGTTAGCGGCCTTCTGGCTGACAAGCGGACTTAAGTTAACGGGACACCGTGACAAACCACCACCTATCCAGCGTCGATTGTGGGCGTTTAGGACAAAAGCTTACGTCGTAATCTCAAGAGCAAGTCCCAACTTCAACTCTGAACCAAAAGAAAGACGATTTGATGCCACTTTTGAGTGATTTGCAAAAGAAAAGGTCCATCCAGGATTCGAACCTGGGCCTACGGAAGGTTCTGAGAATCAGAATCCGACGTCCTAACCAACTAGACTAATAGACCGGTGGTAACCGGCGCTAATCTCTTGCGCTGGTCGACCGAGGTCGGGGCGAGCTTGAGAGTCTTTCAGTTGGTCGAAGTCATCCAAGGCGTAGTGTTTGCTGGGCTGCTGCAGACTGCCTTTGGCATCGTCAGTTAAGTTTGGGCATTGCCTTGCCCAGTGCGCTTCACTAAATGTGCCCAGAACTTTATTGTTGGGGCGAATGAGGAGAATTCGGAGAGTTGCACATTGATGGGGCAGAGCAGCTGTCCGAGAGACAACGATACTGTTGGAGTCTGTTGCGTGTTAGCACCCTCAGCTCAGGGCTTAGCACAACAACAGGCGGAGCTCCTGGTCGCACGCAACTTACAACGTGCAACACTAGGCGATATCGAGATTGTTTCGGCCCCGAAGTTTTCATAAATTCAAACGCATCGTCTGAGCTTGGTATGCACAGATGCACACGTTTGTTTGCCAATCCGTAGATGCAGGGACTGGTGCCAGCCCATGTTCGTCACTGACTCCAAGGGTTTGGAAATAAGTGCACGCTCAGACGAACCATGTGCTCCGTTTCAAAACGCAGCCGATAAGATGAACGGCCTTTGTTTCATCGGATGTCAAGATCGGACGCCGCTAGGGTGCCTAACGGCAACAACGACTCATTGCCTTTTGGTCGTCTGTGACCCAAGTACTTGCTGATACCTATTCTTCTGGAGATCCATGATTATCGATGTTCCTGAATCCTATCGCTTGGATGACGCTCTAGAGGCAGCTGCGTGAAAGCTGTCTTCCTCAGCCGGATCCTACTTTGGGGTCATCCTCGTAGCACGGTCCATAGGCTGTCTAGTGACTGTGATCTGTTATGCCGACGACGGCGATGACGACGCTGACGAGGCAATCTGCTGCTGGGAGCTGGATAATCGGCTCAAGGATCGGGAGACGGGGGCGGGGCTCCGAACATCGCTTCGCATCAAGTTAATGGGAGGAGGAATCGCCGTCCGGGTTCCTCAGGAGAAGGTCCCCTATTTCGTACCCATGGGACCCATGGATTTGTCGTCTTTTGACCGTAGCCCACATGGCTGCGTTTCCACTCGAACAGCAACGTCATGTTGTGCCGGTGTGGAGAGCCACGAGTCGAGGTTGCCGTTGACTCTTGAGGCAAAGGGAATCTGAGGGAGAGCAATCTCTTGTGAATCGGCCAGTGTTGGAGGATGCTCTTACGGCTCCAGGACGACTGTAACCTGGCTCAGGGTATGTTTGCTGTGCTGCAGGTCATTGTTCGTGCAGCGCAATTGGGGTTCAAATGCCGAGGACGCAGCGGCAGCCTGCGTTGCGCATACGAACTGCAGGCTGCTGCATGTGGCCGTTGAGACGAAGAGTCCGAGACATGTTACGAGCTGTGGACTACACAGAAGCAAAGATAGGATGGATTCGAGTTTGGCCGGTGTCTCTGCATGATATTCCAAGTTCGCGTACCACGGCCGACACTGCAACTAACGAGCGCGCAGCTTACCGCAGTGGAGGAAGGGACAATAGTCAGAGGGAGACTGATGGCCCAAGACCAACAAAGGAACGTGTGGTGTCCGCAAAGCGCCGGCGCTGCGACGCGATCCTCGACCCACCGAAAAAAAACGTTGGAAGCCGTTGTCTAAGCATATCGCAACGTCTCATTCTCGTGCTCGGTGGCGTGCAACAACAGGTGTGAAATTTTCTTCTTTTCGCCCCTCCTTTCGGACCGTCAAAGAATAAGACCAACCGGCAAAAAGCTCTGCCAAGATGCGTTTGCTAAGTTGAAGAGGTCGAGATCAGGCCAGGCTGCCACGGACAAGGCGGAATGAATGGGCAACCGTTTACGTTTCCCGGCGTTTAGAGAAGAAATCAATCCCCAGTGACCGGGCTCGCTTGAGTGTCCCCTATCTTGGTTTAGTCCACCAGCGGAGGCGGCGCGCTTACCGCGAGTTTCCGGCTGCAATGCCTAGAATTCACAGCAGACTTCAGAGCATTCTCTGTATCCAGGAATCTAGCCTTCTCACCAGTAGCTGCGGTGGCAGCCGTGGGTCTCGGTAGGCCTTGTGAGCGGCCTAGGGATTCAATCCAGCGGGACTTTGATCAAATGGTTTGCTCGCAGGTCCCTAACGAGGAGTGTATGTAAGCGCCCGGAACTTCCTCTCAAGGGCCGCACAAAGTCGAGTTTCACATTGTGGCAGCGAAGCACCGGGAAGCAACATGTACGGGGTAGTGGCCGGTCGTTGTGCGTCTGAATGAGCAGTTTCTGCATACACTGGTGACGGGTTGGTGGCACGAAAGAGGAGTCACGACGGCCCTGTTGCGACGAGGGCCTGTTGAAGGGCCTTGCAGTTTGTGCCCAAGTTGCGACGGATAGGGGCAACGAGGAGGGGCGCATGCGACGACTGGCGAGTTGACGAGGTTCTAATTAGTGCGAGCGATGCGCGAAGTGGGAGGACTCGAGGAAAGGGGAGGGCAAGCTCGGGCCGTCCAGAGTCAAGACTCCCATGTCAAGCAACGTGAGGACCTAGGCGATGCTCATGATCCATTATTCGTGGCTGGCCGATGGTCCCTGGCGAGAAGGGAGTCTCCCTCTTGAGAAGTTCACAACTTCACAGCAATGTTGGCCCACCAAAATCGTTGATCTCCTGCGTGATCTCCAGAAGTTCAGGTTGGTCCATGTTGGTGGACATGACGGTGGAGAGGATTTCGGGTTTCATCCGAGGATTTGCGGTTGCAGCTGCAGCCCCCAAGTTTGATTATCGTTGAAGTGCGGGTTTGGACGGAGAGACAAAGATGGGACTGAGACACATGAGACGATTGTGTCCGGGTTGTGTTGCTGCTGATTACTGTCGACGGCCGGCCCCGTTCAAACTTGACGACGGATGGGCTGCGAGCTGTGAGTTGGAATCAAATTGACCTTCTGCCCGGACGAAGAATATCCGTACGGAGAGGCTGCAGCGGCGTAAGTCAGTAAGATTAAGAACGAGGAAATCGACACTAAAAGAGGCTTCTCCGCAAGTGATCTGAACGGGGAATAGGGATGAAGGATGATGACATTTCCCGGGCGATGAGCAACTGCGACTTGCACTTCCATGTTGCGACTGCACAGACCGTCGGACGAACGTTCTGGGAAGGAAGGAGAGAATCCTAAGATTTGACACTCGGCTTTTGGGAAGGAACCGGGGGAGGCAACCAGGGTGAGTCCTTGCTGGCTGCCCCTACTGGAAGCGACTTTCTCAGTGACTTCCCTCCGTCTGCCCAATTGCTCAGTTCCTTCCAAATTCCAAAATACCGCACTGACGGCAAACTCTTCTTTCTTTCCCGTCCCTCTCTAACGCTCCTCCCCACTCATGAGCCAACCAACCAACTGGCTGCAGGCACTCAGGCACCCCCGGCCAGTCAGAGCGCACGAGACACTCTGAGCTGACCGTCCAGGGCTTAGCGTCAGGAACCATTTTGTCAGTGAAATGCAGGAACGAGCTGGCCAGCCGCGAAACGGAAGGAGAAGAAGCCTTGGGTGATGGGTCTCACCAGCTGGGTCCCGCTTCCACAGCACCTTAGACCAATCACCAGGTGTTGGTGGCTCGGGGAAATTGTGCAATTCAATCTTTTATGAAAAGCCCACTCGCATTGTCACTGTATCGGGAATGGACGATTCGCGCCCTTTCCTCGTGTGTCACCCATTTCGCCCATTTCGCGGCAATTCGTGTCACATTTGGGAGGGGATCCAAATGACGAGGTGCAAATTATGCCATTAAACTCTTCAATAATACTGCCGCTATTCGCCCTGTTAGAGAGCATTGTACGAACAATCACCGCCTACTAAGCCCGTTTGCGGCTGGTAACAATGCCTTTCTCTCCCTCCTTCTGTCAACCCCGGCCTTACTTTGTCTTGGACATCAAGAATAAGCAAGCCGAGTGATGGACCGTTGGGCTTGTCTCGCCCGGCACAAGGTATTGTTTCCGTCTTAGCTCGGCCGAGCGACTTCTCAGGATTCAGGAGTCGCACTACCTGCCTGGAATCAACCGGAAGAATAAGAAGCAGAAAAGAATGGCGCTATTCATGGCGCCGCTTGTCACTGCCCGCAACGGATGTTGCTTATTCTGGGTTCTTGCTTCTATTGCTGGCTCTTGAGACTTGCGGATTGTGCTCAGCCCGCGTCAGGATCACACAAGGCTTCTAAGAAAAGCGCTGTCACTGCGTCAGGGCAAACAACGAACAGCTTCCAATCGACGCCCTGCCGATCCGTCGTTGCTGGCGTGATGAATAGCTGGCGGTTGGTCGTTTGCACAATTATCCATTCACAAAGCGCATCGAGGCAAGGCGCAAGGTAAGGTGGTCGACTGCCAGCGAACGCAATGCTATGCTTTTGCGCCTTAATTTCCCGCGAAGATCCAGACCCCTGCCTGCATATTAAGCCTGCATACGGGTGGTCGCGTGTACCGAGTACCACCGCCAATTCTTCGCCAGTACTAATGTTCACTGTACTTAGCGCCTCTAGGAGGATGGTCGGCTTGAAGCATGGCCAGCAGGGTTAAACAGAGTAGCCTGGACACGGGTACCTTGCAGCTACCTGTGTGATACCTCACCGGCCGAGTGACGATGGCCTCTGTTGCGACAATCCGGTTGGCTTTTGCAGACTCTCAGTAGCAGACCAGGTCCGACTTGCGACTCGTACCGCAGCAAGCATCTCATCTCCTTTTTCCCTCCTGTGTCACTGTCCCGTCCCAGCCGTACCTGCCGTCTCTATTTGCTTGCTCCTTCCCCGGGATACATCTGGAAAGAACTGGCAGGAAAGGACAGGGAAGGTAGGGCCGAGCACCTCCACCTCTTGCCCTCTCACAGGATCACGGACCACAGCTAACGTCCTTTCCTTCCTCCGTCTCTTTCGTGGGCCGGGCTTGGCTTTCATTTTGGGTGTGAGCGCCTTCCCTGTCGGCGCCTGCATCGTCGTCGCCCCTGCCAGTCACCTCACAGGCTCACAGTCCACGGGGATGAGGCCCTGCCGCCTGGGAGGATCCTGGACCTCCAGACGTCTCCCAGACTCCCAGGTTGCCAGGCCCCCGGGTAAAGGTACGGAGTACTTCGTTGTTGCTGCTCATTTTCACCCGACGCATGCATCCGTAACCCTCGCCTGATCCGCCTGCCCCCGTCGCTTGTCTCCCCACATCCAAAACCCACGTCTTTTCCCACTTCTCGCGAGTCTGGGTCCTCTCTCCAGCATCCTCTTATTCAAACCACTCCCCCCCGATCCATAACCCACAGACTTCGTTGGCAAAGTCTCCTACTGCTTCAACCTTCTTTCGCTTCACGCACAGTCGTTGAAACAAACATCGCCAAACCTGAATTACTCGAAGTATTCGGACTAACACTCATTCCTATTTACATCCGCGGACAGACGCCCTCTTGTCGCAAACCAACAACAAGCGCTCCCCGCCAAAAACCACTCACTGCCCCGGCTTAGACACAACAGCAAACACGCCAACACACATATACATCTGGCTGTTCCAATCCACCTTGGCACCAAGTCAAGCAGTTCGACTTACATCACGATCTTTGAAAGACCCAACACCAAGCATACGTATTATAGTGTTGAACGGATTACTTCCGACGCACATACATATTCGATTCGGTCTATACTTCGTCAGGCTTCGACAGTTGACCAGTACAATCACCAACAAACACCCACTTACAGACACAATGAAGGTCACCACGATTCTTGCTGCTTTCTTGCCCGTCTTGGCGCTGGCCCAGACCTCAAGCGGCGATACGACGACGGTTACTTCCACGGCTACCCAGACCAAGACCATTACTCTTGAGCGCGCGCACACCACCACCATGGCCTACGGCACCGGCAACAGCACCGCGACGTTCAAGCCCACCGGCTCCGTTGTTGCTTCTGCAACTGCCGCGGCTACCGCTGCAACTACCTCGAAGTCCAGTGCGGGCGCCGCTCTCAACGCTGGTAGCCTGGCTTTCGCTGGTGTTGCTGGTATGGTCGCTGCTGTTATGTTGTAAAGCGGCATCACTGGATGCGCAAGACGAAGGTGTGAGGAAATGGAGGTCGGGTTTAAAGTTGCGATGTGGTTGGAGGAATGTTGCCCGCCGCGTCTTACTGCCACACCGAAATCTTCGATGCGACATCTTTTCAGCCTTCTCTTTTGTCATCGCCTACAACCCTGGTTCGGCGCAACATCGCTACCGATGTGAGCGCGACCTATTCTTCCGACCTTCACGACCTTGAGAATCGGGAAACCACTTGAGTTGACGGCACACACTATACCCTATTCCTCTTCGACACCAACCATGTGCGACGCTTGCATCGCCATCCTGCAGGAAAGGAACCGACACGCTAGTCAACTGGGGCTTCTTGACAGCGATCAACCTTTTTTCACTCTCACTTCAAACGACACTGACTGTCCGCCGCCTTTCTTTTATGGGTGGCGGACGGCTTGTCACCTCATGTTTTAATGTTTCGATTCTTCCCCAGCAGCACAAGGGTCGCATGGAATGCGTAGTCGATCTGCCCTTCACGCACGTCAGTGGCTATGATCACCCAGGGCCTTCTTGAACACAATCAACTGTCTGGTTTTCTAGACTGGCGAATCGTGTTGGGGATGGCATCGAGTCAATTCACGCCTGATTGTTTCAGGCTGCCGTTGGCTTGAGTACCTGGCCAGGCACTGATGTTGCTGCAGGCGTGCTTGCTGGCTGGAAATGATATTTACGAGATCTTTCGCAACGTCTTTTCTCAAGGGAGGATTTAAGACGGAAATGATCAGGATGGATGATTTAGGGATTTACCGGAGTTCTCGTGATGGAACAAAAGTTTCACTCTTCTTCGAGTTGTTGATACCCCTATTGCTGTATGGTTGCCGGCTGGGGTTGGACAGATCAAGCTGCGCTTCCGAGGTTGCCCTTATCGAAGGTTCAACCTTGGGTTTCGCTTGCTTGGGTTGTTTGACATTGCCCGGTCGGTAGGAGGACGCGATGGATTTGCTTTGATATTTCGCATTGACGACCGTTTTGATTGAATGATGGCATGGTCCGAGACGACTTTGCCTTGCGAGGGGGGCTTGGAGGCCATTGAAAGGAGTTTTAAGGACTTGTGAAGAGGCATTTACTGATAGCATAGTTGAACGAATTCATTGACATGAGCTTATGGCTCTGTTCCATCAAACCCTTGCATTCTCCTGCCACGATAAGTGACAGGGCTATGAGTACTCGGCTCGTGATCACACGCAGCATTGGCAATCCTGACCTCTTGATTGGAAAGAACCGGGAAGCGAGTAAGACAACGACCCCTCGGCCCTTGAAAAACCAAAACCGTTGGGACGGAAAGCCCCGGTACGCCGACATTTCGATAAGCCTTCTTGATAAGCGTTGCCGCTGTCAGACGGCCGGCCGAATCTGATTGGTCGAGGTGCAATCACGGACCCCCGATATGCCGATTCAATCCGGGGACCGGGGGGGTGTAGCCAGCTGCAGGGCCTAATTTCTAGTGGTCATATTTTCTTGGGACCTGTTTTTTTGCCCCATCACAGCTGTTGTCTGCATCAACCTCCCAACCAAGCTTTCTCGCCAGCAACATCGTCGGCTGCTGCAAACACACGGGCAAGTTCGAGTGGAAACCGAGCGAAACACCAACGACAATTGATCACAATGCCATCGCCCATGGCACCTCTTGCCCGCGTGCAGGCTCCTCTGCGTCGGGCTCTCGCCTCGTCGGCTCGCTCCCGAGCCTTCGCCACCGTTCCTCCCACCTTCGGCACAACATCCGAAGCAGCATCGCAACCCCCGAAAGCCCGCAGACCGACCTACTTCAAGGACAAGAGCCTCGCGTCGCTGGACGACTTCATCGCGAGCAAGGGCGACCCCGCGGCCCTCTCCGAGGCCGAGGCCTACGAGATTCGCACCGTCGAGGTCACGGGCCCGACGGGCAAGAAGAAGACCATCACCCGCCTCCCTGAGTGGCTCAAGACGCCCATCCCCGCCGGCAATGAGAACTACAAGTCCATCAAGAAGGATCTGCGCGGTCTGGGGTTGCACACGGTATGCGAAGAGGCCAAGTGCCCCAACATCTCCGAGTGCTGGGGCGGCTCCTCCAAGAGCGCGGCGACGGCGACCATCATGCTCATGGGCGACACGTGTACGCGTGGATGCCGTTTCTGCAGTGTAAAGACCAACCGCGCGCCGGCGCCGTTGGACCCCCATGAGCCGGAGCACACGGCCGAGGCGCTGGCTAGGTGGGGTTTGGGATACGTTGTTCTGACGTCTGTTGACCGCGATGACTTAGCGGACGGCGGAGCGCGGCATTTTGCTGAGACGATCAGCAAGATCAAGGCCAAGAAGCCGAGTCTGCTGGTCGAGGCGCTGACCGGCGACTTCATGGGCGACTTGGATATGGTGAAGATTGTGGCGGAGAGCGGGTTGGATGTGTATGCGCACAATGTTGAGACGGTGGAGGCGCTGACGCCGTATGTGCGTGATCGGAGGGCTACGTTTGCGCAGAGTATCAAGGTGCTTGCGCGGGTCAAGGAGGTGAAGCCGGAGATGATTACCAAGACGAGTCTGATGCTTGGCTTGGGAGAGCAGGAGGAGGAGATTATGGATGCTTTGAGGCGTGAGTTTCTTCTGCTTGGTACCGTGACTGCTTTCCAAGGGGAAACAACTAACAAGTGTAACTACAGAACTCCGCAAAGCCAACGTCGACGTCGTCACCTTCGGTCAGTACATGCGCCCGACGAAGCGCCACCTCAAGGTCGAGAAATACGTCACTCCCGACGAGTTCGAGATGTGGAAGCAGCGCGCACTTGATATGGGATTCCTGTACTGTGCCAGTGGTCCCCTGGTGCGGAGCAGTTACAAGGCCGGCGAGGCGTTCATCGAGAACGTGCTGCGCAAGAGGGCGGGCGAGAAGGCTGGCATGGCCGCGAGCGGTAGGCTGGGCCAGACTGTCGCTCTTGAGGAGGGGTTCAAGACACTTTAGACCGGAATATTGCTGTACTCTGGCAGCGAAGATTGAGGATGTACGATCTGTGAGGATGGTGATGAAATAGATCAGGGGATGAGATGGATAATTGTCAAAGGGGGGTTAGATGGCATGGTTGGCGTTAATATTTTTGGGCTGGACGACGGGAACTTCATTCATCATGGGCATCGCCATCTTCTACCCCCGGGTGGCACACTTTTCGACATACAACCTAGGTGCATAGTAGACCTAGAAGAATATACGGATGCCGGGTGGTCTTCAACAATGGCCACTAAGAGCTATGAATCTACTTCCTGGTCTCATGTTACTCCGTACGTGCCATTTTCAAGGGATATGATGACCCAACTCGCGCACGGTGGATCTGGAGCTATCTACTCGTATGATCCAACCTTACTTCTTCCTCCTTTCACTGCTCTACCAATTCGAATCGGTGGTCTTCGGCGTTTTTGAACCACGGTCATAACTTGGCCGATTGATGGATGAATCGCCGGAATCCTCAGGTCTCAACGTAAGACCTCGAACCACCTAGTCGCCTCGTTTGTGGCTGTTCCTGGCAATTGCATACCAATCTACGAACCCTCTGTCTGAGCCAAGATCGGATTCAGGAGGCAGGAATCGAAAAACTTCAGACTCGTCGGATTTCCGCATCTTCAGCTCGTAGAAGGGAGAAGACGGCGTGGTCTTGGAAGAAGGCCCTAATTTCCCGGCGTTCCTGATGCGTGTTTCGCGTTCAGAAAATCACCAGATAGGGCTGTTATCTATTTCTTGAATCGGGTTTTAGTGCGTGTGAATGGAGAGACACCTCAACGGTCGAGTCTTCAAGAAAGGAGTCCTTCACTTATGTGTTCCTTGGTCTACACCTCTTATCCCGCAGGCTCCCTTCAAATAACACGGGACCTACTGAGGTATGAGCGCCTGAGAATGAGGGCATACGCGGCTCACGTCTGCTTTGATCTTGGCTTTTTCAGCTGAGCATTTTTACAGGGGAGCTGTCGGCTTTGGGGATAAGCGATGCTACCCTCATGCATCAATGGACAAGCGATAAATGTACTAACCCAATGGCCAAGGGAGCGGCCGAGAATCTGGTAGGTAGCCGCAAAGCGAGAGAAAAGCTGGCCTGGACCACCCCGGCCAACACCAATGCACCGTCCCATCACTTTTCTTTCTAGGCGGGGGGAAAGCTTGGTCCTGTTCCTGTCACCTTTCCCGAGAAGTTTCTTCTCCGTTCATCCCCGGCGACATCTACCAAAAGCGATTATCGAAAGTTGAAACAAACGAGACCACAAGTGTCCTTGGTCAAGAATTAGCATCGCTGAACATCGCGTTAGAGCATAGGCTCCCGTTGGGAGTAAACGCCAACAGCCAACGTTCTGCCTCCCCTCGTTCCATGCGATGAGTGGAATTCCACTTCACCCACTGGCTCCCTTCAGACCAAGACACCCTGGACGTCTCTCCTAGGTTCGTTACTCACCGCGAAATGCCTCTCTCCTTAGGCCAAGCTCTCATGCATGCTCTCCCACCTCTCTTCGCTCACTCACCCACACGACATCATCCACAGATCACCAGCACCAAAGCTGATCAGCAGCTGCATATGCATCCTGCAATAATGATGCGCGTTCACGGTCCCGGAGGCGTCCCTCATTTCCCCCTCATTCATCATTTCCCGCCCCGACCTATCCCACACAGGCCTAGCACACCCTCTAAAGGCTCCAATGCACTCCACCTCCCCCCTCGTGGGTTGCCGGTGAAGTATCCGCAGGCTGGATTTACACTAAAACAACTGAGTAAGAAGCTTGCTTTCTTTGACAAAGTCTCGCGTACCTGAACGGCGTGGACAGCCAGCCACAAGACGCCTTTCGGACGCCTAGCGGATGACTGCCTCATCAGCGCGTTGGGCCGCGAAGTAAATATTGGAAGCTTTGCGTCTTTTTGATTGAATTTTGTAAAGGATGAGATGTGCAGCAGTTCACCCGGTCATTATAGAGGCAAGCAATGCTCTCTGAGCCGGCATGATTACGTCAAGCGCACCTGGTGGTCATTTCTTTCCTGCGTGACATAGCATCTACAGTCATCTTGCCCGCCTGTCCAGCGTTGGGAAGCGAATTGAGTAAGACGCGCGCGGGGAATGAGTGAGGGAGTAAAGCAGGACTAAAAGCTACGGGAAGCTAAGTAAATGAGACACACTGCTTTTGATTTTCTGCCCACGTTCATCCCCCCCAGTCTATCCCTTTTTAGAACCTTTTTATGATAATTTCTTGGTCTATCAAGAAACGAACGGCAAAACGTCCCGCGAAAGCGCGGTTCTTGGTTCCTGAGAGGCTGAGTAGCGTTGAACCCGTCGTTCCACGGCTCCCACAGCTCTCTCGACCTCGTCTCCTCCACTTCAGCCCAACTCTAATAAAGTATCCCGGGCTTGTCGCCCTTCACCCCTTGTCGCTCCGTCAACTTTGTTTCTTTTTTCCCCTACGCCTATTTGTACTCATATTCCACTTACTCGGGACGTCCGGGCCTGAGAGTGTAGTAGTAATCTACCCGATCTCAAGGTTCGTCCCACTGCTGGGGGTCCCTGAATGTCTATAGCTCTCTGATCCGTTGCCTTTATTGCTGATTCTGCTGAGAATCGCGCCACTCCTTTTTCTATTACTTGATTGACTTTCCTGCTCACGCCTCTCTTTTTCCCATCTCTTTTGATCTTTCACCTTGCTGGTTTATTGTCCAGGAGGGGAAGTGACCACGTTCATTATACAAATTACTACATCGAGTTCCGAACTCATCCACTCATTAAAATCCCATCAGCGCAGTCTATCTCGCCCCCACGTTCACCACACTCATTCGAAATTCTCGTAATCATAGTATCTTCACCTTACTCGAAAATCGAATCACCAAGCAACCCTTCAAAATGCGCGTCACAGCCGCCTTCTGGCTCGCGGCCGCGACCCTCACCAAAGCGGCCTACTGGATGGAAGACATTGCCCACCAGGGCATCTCCCCCTACCACCCGGACCCGAACTACAAGGTCTTCCGTAACGTAAAGGACTTTGGCGCAAAGGGCGATGGCGTGACGGACGATACCGCGGCGATCAATCTCGCCATCAGCTCTGGTGAGCGGTGCGCGCCGGGCAAATGCAAGGGCGAGACGACGTCGCCTGCTACCGTCTACTTCCCTCCCGGGTGAGTCTTTGGGGATTGCAATTCAATTGAATGAGAAAAGGATGAGAAAAGATGAAGTAGCTGACGATTTGTCGTAGAACTTATCTCATTTCAGGTTCCATCATTGACTACTTTTACACGCAAATCATTGGTGATCCGACCGATCGCCCGGTGATCAAGGCCGTGGCCGACTTCCCCACCAACACCACTCTCGGCCTCCTCGACGGCAACCCGGTATGTAATTTGATTTTTGAAACTCTGTGGTTCCTAGTCATGGAAAAAATGCCTTTTGCCAATTATGTCAATTGCATTGGTTGTGTTGTGCGGGGAGTAATTGACTAACACACCCACCACAGTATGGCGCGAATGGCCTCAGCTGGGGGGCCACCAACGTCTTCTTCAGACAAGTGCGCAACCTCGTCTTCGACACCACATCCATTCCTGCCTCTGCTGCTGCTTTTGGAATCCATTGGCCTTCGTCGCAAGCTACTGCTATCACGAACTGCGAGTTCCGCCTTGCTGAGGGCGCGGCGAGCAAGCATGTCGGCATCTTCATCGAGGAGGGTTCCGGCGGTCTTCTCAACGATCTTGACTTCTACGGAGGTCAATACGGCGTCAATTTTGGCAACCAGCAATATACTGCTCGTAACGTATAAACAGCCATTTAATAGTTGTGGGAAAGTGAAAATTGGTTGCTGACTTGTTGTGTGTGAATAGCTTCGTTTCTGGAACGCCCAGGTCGCCATCAACCAACTTTGGGACTGGGGCTGGACGTACAAGAACATCTACGTTGAGAACTGCGGCATTGGCATCCGTATGCAGGACAACAGCACTTCTTCAATCACTCTTTTGGACTCTGAGTTCGTCAACACCCAGACAGCGATTCGCACTAGCCGTGAGCCCGGCGTTACGGTACCGGTCACGGCCGGCACTCTCGTAATGGAGAATGTCGCCTTCTCCCAGGTCCAGACCATCCTTCTCGGGCCCAAGAATAACACCATCATCGCCGGAACCTCGGGCGCCACCGTCTCCCAGGGCTTCGCCATGGGTCACATCTACACACCCACCGGCCCTACCGACTACACCGGCTCTGACGCGGGCTACTTCCCCGTCTACCCGGCCCTTCTCGGATCCTCCGCCAACGGCACGACGAAGTACTACGAGCGCTCCAAGCCGCACTACGAAGATGTCCCCTCAAGCCTTGTCATCTCGGCCCGCTCCTTCGGCGCTCGCGGCGACGGTGTGACGGACGACACCGTGGCCCTCAACAACCTGTTCAACTATGTCGCATCGAACCCTGCCGCCGGCCTCCTTGCCTTCGTCGACGCAGGAACTTACTACGTCTCCGACACCGTCTTCATCCCTCCCGGAGCCCGCATCGTGGGTGAGGCTCTGGCATCCATCATCATGGGCGGCGGTGAGAAGTTCCAGGACATCGAGAAGCCTCACCCCGTTGTGAAGGTCGCTATCCCGGGCCAGTGCGGAACGATTGAGTGGTCAGACATGATTGTGTCCACGCGCGGATCTGCACCGGGTGCCAAGGTTATTGAGTACAACCTCAACACGGTCGGCGAGCCGTCTGGCATGTGGGATGTGCACATCCGTGTCGGAGGATTCGCTGGCACGCAGCAGCAGCTCAAGGAGTGTCCTACGACGCCCAATGCTACTGTTACCGCGGATACCATTGACAAGAACTGCATTGCGGCGTGGATGAGTATGCACATTACCAAGCCGGCTTCGTGAGTTACCCCTGATTCTAGATCTTCTTCTGTGAACGACACAGGCTGACAATCTTAAAGTGGACTTCTGCAGGAGAACTGCTGGATCTGGACTGCCGATCACGACCTCGAGGATCCCGACTACAAGCAGGTCACCATCTATAACGGTCGTGGTCTGCTCATCGAGTCAACTGCTGGCAAAATCTGGCTGTCCGCCTCTGGAGTTGAGCACCACACGCTCTACCAGTACATGCTCTTCAAGACCAGAGATGTGTACATGGGCCAGATTCAGTCCGAGACCCCTTACGTACGTATTCCCTCTTATGGAAACTAACTCTTTTACATGGAGCTGACCTTGACGATTAGTACCAACCCAACCCGCCAGCCACGATCCCCTTCCCCCGCGTCAAGGGCTACCACGACCCAGACTTCGAGACTGAATGCAAGGACGCCGACCCCAACGGCCCGCCCTGCAAGATGGCCTGGGGTCTCCGCGTCATCGGCAGCCAGAACGTCGTCGCGTTCGGGGCGGGACACTACTCCTTCTTCAACAACTACAGCACGGCGTGCTGCCAGATTGGCGCCGGAGCCAGGTGCCAGCAGCGCATTGTCGATGTGCGCGATGCGCCCGGCAACTGCACCGCGACAGATAACTTTGACATCTACAACCTGCAGATTGTGGGCACGACGGCCATGGTTACGCGGTATGGAAAGGATGTGGCATTCTACAAGGATAATATTGCTGGGTTCACGGCTGGTATTGCCTTGTATCAGCACTGAGATGTTCACTTCTTGGCTGTATAAATAATGATATTCTTAATTCTTTTTTGTCATCGCCATATCAAGACCAATCTTTCGTTGGCGTGAATGATGCCGCTCAGAGACCTTCTGTCGGAGAATGATGAGGCTGGACTGATGATATCATACGTCAGCATGGGTTTCGTTCACTTCTTGAATATATTCGCCATCCCCTCGTCCTGCTAGCCAATCCTGAGATTTTACATGCGCGATCCTTGTCGCTTTCATCTCACACAGCACTGCATTTTTAACCACCCCAAGAGAAAAGGGGCCGCGATACAGTGCGAGTTTTGCCATCGTCCCTAGTAGGTTCGACTTGAGATTCGCACTGGGCGAATTACTTGTCCCCTCTGCAGGAGTTAAAAACGCAGTGAAGGTTGGAAGATTGGATAAATAAGGGCGACCGCCGCTCCTTTTTCTTGTGACAGCAGCAGGAGATGCCATGGAACAAACTATTTCAGTGAATAGACGCGACAATTGCTTTGGTCAATTTAAATCATCGTTGATACACTCGTGTCGGATGGAAATAAGCGATGAATCCATTTACTATAAACTTGAATGTCATCCAACTTGCTGGATCATCCTTCATGTATTTGGCATATTGAATGATGGCGCATAGCGAGTCTCTCTGATTTGAACAGTATTCTCACAAACCTCAACAGCCTGCACGATGAGATTTCATCAACGAAAGAGTCAGGTCATGGAATCAAACTTTTATTATGGGTATCATGTCTCCGTCAAGATGCCGGTCCAACACAGCGCCCCTGAATATCACAGAGCAGCATCAGACCTCATACCACAACCTTCTCATGCTCGTCAACGCAACCCACAGAGCCTCGTCTGTCCTGATGTTACGGCTGCCCTGGCCAGGCAGGATGTTGACCCAGTGGTCAAACAGCTCCTTGGCCTTTGAAGGTCCCATATCCATACCCTCGAGCTCCTTGTCGTTCAACGCCGCATACTCGATACCTCTGGGTCCACCAAACGCAATAAGAAGATGCTTGAACTCCAGGGGCTCTGCGCTAGGGAAGGCCTCTGAAAGTGTGCGTCCGCGCTCCGAGGTACCGATACTGACGTCGTAGCCACCCTCGTACTTGCACTCTGTGAACACCGCCGTCAGCGAGTTGGCGCGACGGACTTGATATCCCCAGTAGAAGCCGCCCTCCTCCCTCGGCGCCGACGGGTCGCACGCCTCGGCCTTTTGCGATCTCTGGTCCGGGTGGTACAGCGTCACGCGGGTGTTGGGGGGCACCTCGTCCTCGATCAGAACCTGGTCCTTGAGACCGATATCAATCATGGTGCCCCGGGGCGTTCCCTTGCCGGCGACACCCTCACGGTAGGGAAGCCATTCGGCCGGGTTCGGGTGGTGCGGCATCTCGAGCGAGGGCAGCTGGCTGGCGAGGCGCAGGTTCGGGTGGAGGGGGAAGAGCATCTTGCGCATGAAGGGTGGGACCTCGAGGTAGCCGAGGAGGTGCTCGAGGAAGTGGCATGGGTCGATATCGCCGGTGTAGGCCTTTGTGTCGACGCTCTTGGGGCGGGATTCGGTCGGGCTGTCGTCGAAGATTACGATCTCATCGACGGAGAAGACGGCGAGAGCGCGGGCGATGAGACCGGCCACGGAATTGCGGCGCTCAGCTGTGAGAGCACTGGAGAAGGGTCAATATCTATACCAAAGACATTGGGCATGATTTGCGGTCATACTCTGAGAGAATACTGCTGGGAATTGCAACGGAGACTGTCCACTTGCGGCCGTTACCGCTTTCTGAAGGGTCGACATAGCTGCCCTCGTCAGTCTTTCTCCTCTGCAGCAAATTAGCAAATGTCTGGGAAAATTCTCCGAATATGGGATTACCTTTGCTCCTTGATCGTAGGCCATTTTGAAGGGAATTGGAGCGCAGGTAGTTCTGGTAGCTCTGGAAATGTCGTCTTGAAGAAGAATTCGGGACAATGTTCGCAACGTCCCAAAAAAGTTTCTGGGTGATGGTCCCGCTATCGATAATCCTGGGGTAAATCCGGCAGAATTGCGGAGTCAAGTCTGGCCGCCTTCCTATTCAGGTACCCGCCACCTTTCCGCTGGGACCAGGCCGCGAGCTATCCGTCAGCTACGCCGCGGCCGACTCCCAAGGGTTCAATTCTGCCTCCTTTCAACTTCGTGACACTTGCGCCAATCTACAAATCGCCCTCGTTTTTTTGTGCCAAGTCATTGAAGCCATGAGTCTCATCAACATCCAGTCCGCCGGCCAATGGCAAGGCATTCTAAGCGGTAACAATGTCGTTGTCGCAGACTGTAAGTGGTCTTCTTAGCAGCCGTCCCCCGCGCATCCGAGAGATCGCTGACAAACACCATGACAGTCTACGCCGACTGGTGCGGCCCTTGCAAGCAGATCGCGCCCCACGTCGAACGTCTTGCGAAAGAACACTCCAAGCCGAACAAGGTCGCCTTCTGCAAGATCAATGTCGACAGCCAGTCCACCATCGCCCGCACTCACGGCGTCAGCGCCATGCCCACCTTCATCATCTTCCACGGCGGCCAGGCGATCGAGACCATCAAGGGCGCGAACCCGCCCGCCCTCACACAGGCCATTCAAAACGCGCTGAAGCTCCCTGATAAGGGCGGTCGCTCCGCAGCCTCGTTCAAGACCCCCGGCCGGACGCTCGGCGGGGATAAGCCCGCGCGGGCGAGTCTCCAGCGACCGTTTGCGTGGCACTACCGCGATATTCTGAGCAACATCATTACGTTCATTGGATTGTATCTGGTGTCTTTGTTTGCGGTACGTTGGTTCAGGGTCGATCCGAAGGGGAGCAAGAAGAACCGCTTGCTGACGGACTGGTAGATTGATCCCCACAAGGCGGCCGAGATGTCGCAATTTAACCGCGTGAACCCGCCCCCACCGACGGTCAAATCCACAAAGAGCGCTGGCCCCGGCACGAGACAGCCGCCGAGGGGACCAGCTTTCAAGACCCTGGCTGATTTGGGCGGCGATGAATGATATGATCGATTACAGGCGAAAGGCGTTTGGGGCTATTTATCTGAGAGTACATAGAAGCTCCACTGTGCTCCAAGAGCATCCTTCCATTGAACATTATACACGACAAGTTCCACAATCCGTCGCAAGCGATTAGTAGCCTGCTAACTTGCCTCTACCAAGCTATCGCGGCCTGGCATCGATAGAGTACATGCCTCGTTTTCAGCCAATTCGCATCGTTAGAATGGGGGAACCCTTCGCGACTATTCATGCTCTGGATGAAATGGCAATCGGGGCGCAAGCCAGACAGTATGGGGCTGAGTTCCCATATTGAACATGCTGCATTCTGCAGGCGCTTGTCTGGGGCCGCAGCTGCCTTCGGTCAACGTGAGGCTGGCGAATAGAATCTCTGTTGACGGGGCTTGTCCTGCTTATCCGCCCCTCTTCCACTGACTGCCTGGTCTAGCGGCTTACTACTTCTCTAAACCCGGTTCCCATTTCATTTCTACTTCACCGTTTCTGCCCTTGTTTTCTTCCCATGCACATATTATTACATTCTCTCATTTTTCGAATCAGACCTCTGTCTCGGCTCTTGCTCTTGCTGAGAGCCTCGAGAGATCCCCCCTGAACTTAGTATAGTAGACTTCAAAGCTATTCCTATCGGCTCCCTCGCCTCACATGCATCTCATCAACGTTCATACGCGGTTACTGGAGGAATTCCATGCCGACAAACCGAAGTATGCCATCTTATCACATACTTGGGGACCAGACAAAGAGGAGATATCTTTCCGCGAAATCAAGCAAGGCGACACAGACAAGCCAGGAATCGGAACGGTCAAGCTTGAAGGTTGCCTGCGACAAGCCAAAACTGATGGACTCGACTATGTCTGGATTGATACTTGCTGTATTGACAAGACCAATGCCAACGAGTTGGGCGAGGCGATCAATTCCATGTTCCGCTGGTACCAGGAAGCAAAGACATGTTATACGTTCCTCCAAGATGTACCCTCGAAGGACAATCCCAAGTGGAAATCGAAGTTTCGAAAAAGTCGTTGGTTCACGAGAGGATGGACCTTGCAAGAGCTCCTAGCCCCGAGCGAGCTCATGTTTTATAGTAGCGACTGGCAAGCTTTGGGTACAAAGCTGCAACTGTCCGAAGTCGTAGGAGACATAACAGGTATCCCGGCACGGTTTTTACTGGGTGCTTCCAACCTACGCGAAGCAAGTGTGGCACAACGCATGTCTTGGGCTTCGAATCGAGAGACCAAGAGGGTAGAAGACATTGCGTATTCGCTTCTGGGTATCTTCAACGTTGTCATGTCACTGATATATGGAGAAGGCGATGGCGCTTTCATCCGGCTTCAAGATACGATAATCAATGCCACCACAGACGACTCAATCTTGGCATGGGGCTTGAGGCCGCAAATCACTGTGGCAGATTCTAGAAATCGTCCAAGGGATTTTGTTGGGGGCATTCTAGCCTCTTCTCCTGCGGCATTTGCAGGCTGTGGGAAGGTTGCATCCAGGGAAAACCGCACTCCGACGATAGAGGGGAATATTTTACGCGGCTACTTGAAACTGCGAATCCCGCTTCACTCTGATCGTTCCGGGGTCACATATGGCCTTCTCAGCTGTCGATACGACAACGATGGCAGGGAAAAAGTAGTAGGGATTCCTCTTTCCCGCATTGCGCCTGGAGAGTCAGGTGGCGAGTACGTCAGACCAAAGAACAGCAAGACAACAATGTTGCCAGACGTGGCGTGTGATACACCGGCATCATCCATACATGCTTTGGCGTCGATTAGTCCCGAAGAAACTCGGGTGAAGGACTGTCGCTATGGGTTCTCAGTCGAAAACGCACTTGCCGAAGGCCTCGAGTTGATCGATGTCTGGCCGACTGATTGTTGGGACAAGGATAATGCTTTTCTCTATACCGGCATGGACTTCCACAAGGAGTCAACTCAGCGAACATGGGCCAGGTTTCGACATGCTCATTCTGAAAATGATTCAAACGACTTTATACTTGCCCTAGAGCTCACATCGACGAAGACTCATTCAGCTGCAAAGTGTCACGCCATGATCGCATCAAGAGGGACGACCCTGAAGAAGATTGCATATGCTCCGCTCGCGGAAGAATACACCTTTGGGAACGGAAGCGCCTACAACGGGACCATGAGTGTTCAAGCTAAAGTTTCCAGACAGCGACATGGGGCAGGTGTACATCCGGTTTATGCCGTGAGTGTGGTTCCACAGAGCAGCCAGCCCAAGTCCACTGTCAATTTGACGTCTGAGATTGAGCTTCTCGATCACAGCGTAAACGTGCAGAGCATCTTCCGGGAAAGTCAAGATATAACACCAAAGCTTAATAAGTCGGTTAGTTCTATAGAGACCGAGGCAACAGCTCTTGACTCCGCAAAAGCACGACTCAGGGATGTACAGCTGCAGCTCGAGCAGCTAGAGGCAGAGAAGAGAGATCTCGTGCAAAAAAAGGAAAAATTCGAAAAGAGGCTAGAGTCGTCCTCCCGAGACAAGGAAAAGTACGCTTCAATGGAGAAGAAACTCCTTCAGACGCTTTCCACGGCGCAAAGAATGCACTCGGCCAGCGGAGAGAAGAGGGCGTCGAAATGGAAAGACTCTGTTGTGTCCTATCTGTCCGAAGACCTTTTCAAAGCCAAGAAGAAGCAAAACGAGGCAATCCAATCCATGGAGGACGTATTGCAGAGGACGTTTCTACAAGCAGTCGTCAAAGGAAATATTGCCGCGATGCAGTTTCTGAAAGATTCTCTTCCAAGCCTCGACTTCAATGATTCTAAAGGACGCAGTGTTCTAGCCTGGGCGATTATCAAAAAGAACCTGTCAGTTGTGACTTGGCTGATAGAAAATGGCGCCAGCGTCAACGCAAAGGATGGCTACAAGAGGACACCTCTAAATCGGGCTTGTTCGGAGAACTTCTTACCAGCTGTCCGGCTTTTACTTCATCGGGGCGCGCATACAGAAGACACGGACCAGGATGGTCGAAGGCCTTTACACGTTGCCATTCGCAAAGACAATATTTTGCTCGCGCAGTGGCTGTTGGATCGAGGGGCAGATATCGAAGCCAAAACGGAAAATGACGAAACGCCCCTGGAGCTTGCGGTCTCGGCAAAGTCCATCGCATTAATAAACCTGCTCCTCGATCGAGGCGCAGATCTCGAAGCACCGGGTTCGTATGGGGCGACTGCTCTGTGTAAAGCTGCCAAGTACGACGATAGCCATGACAGTGCTGTCCTGCGTGTCTTGATTGATCGTGGAGCCAATATCAAAGCACGCAGCAAAGATAAGAAATGGACACCATTGCATTATGCAGCAGCATATGGGTGTACTGAGGCTGTGGAGTTGCTCCTCAGGGAAGGAGCAGACACCACGGCCAAGAGCTCGTCAAGTGTTACTCCGTTGATGAGCGCAGCCGAGAACAGAAGAAACTCTGGGCCTCTCCGCTCGTTGATAGGTCACGGCTCGAGTAACGAAGTGATTGAGAGCATGGGGGAAGAATTGCTAGCCTCAGCGGCACGATATGGATGTGCCGAGTCTGTCAAGTTGCTGCTCAATCGGGGAGTTTCTATCGACTCTAGAGACGAAGATGGATACACACCTCTAGCAAACGCGGCTGAGGAGGGCAACAAGAAAACAGCCGAAGCACTGATTAAACAAAAAGCCAAAGTAGACTGCAAGGACGCGAACGGTCTGACTGCCCTCTCTTTAGCGGCGCAGGCTGGGCATGTAAGCCTAGTCAAGTTGCTTGTAGAGGGTGGTGCTAGGATTGATCGGAAAGACGAGACGGACGGCCGCACTGCACTGCATTGGGCCGTTTTGAAAGACCGAACGGCTGTCATTCAGGAGCTCCTAGAGAGAGGGGCCAACATCGAGGCGAGTTCAAAGACTGGACACACTGCAATTTACTACGCCATCCGCAACGGCTTCGATGCGTCTTTCAGGCTTCTCCTTGAGAAAGGCGCAAGTCTCACCGTGGAAGGTCCCCATGGGAAGACTCCCCTGACGTATGCTCGAGATGTGGCTCAGAAGCATAAGAAGATTGAGAGTTTACCGGCAATGAGGGAAATCATCAAGTGTCTAGAGAAGCAGACCTCGGAGAAGGACAAAGCCAAAAAGGAAGAGACATGATGTCTATAGCAGTGAAATTAGTTGATATTGATGAGAAATATATTGTTTCGAGTTACTCGACTTTTGTCGAAAATGGCCATAAAGCATTGAAGTTGGTTAATTACCCTCATGAGCTTTACTGACCATGAGCTTACACACGCTGCAAATACATTGACCATGTGTATGAGAAAAATGAACATTCAATGACAGAGGCTTTTCGCTAATCAAACAGATTCGTTCGTCGGTTTATTTCTAGGTGAGCCTGTGGTGCAAGATGGATGACAACGACAACATATGCACAAAGCCTTGGAAGAGCCCAAGAAGACGAGGACTTGAAAGCAGTCCTGTCAGAATATTACGGGCACTTGGGATGTCAGTCACAATTGTAAAGACTTGAAGACGGAGAATAGAACGATGATTTTAAGTCCTTTGTCCCATACAGGCTATCCGTCTTTGTCTTTCACTTCGTTCATGCGTTTATTGCAGCGTGAGATCTTGAATACCTGAAGTTGAATCCATGTTATGCTTGGTAGAACGGTATTGGCGTTGAGGCCAATCGGGAGCGTTTCATTTCCAACAAGTGGGGCGTCGATCTTTGAGCTACCCAAATTTCAATGCTCCATGCGACAGCTCCTAAAAGTTCACGGGCAACTTTTCTCCTTGACAACTTTGCGTTGCCACCAATCCACACCCAAAAGGCAATCATGTTGACAGCAGGTGGTCTCCGAAATGCCTGTCCCAGCTGTCGAGCTCGATTACTGAGCTTGGCTGGAAATACACTAGCTGGTTCATCCCCCGCAGGCCGACAGCTTCGATCAAGCTTCCCGCGACAGAGCAGCCTAGCTGCGACACGATCATTAGACCAACACGCAAACATTCGCAGGGCATTTTCAACAACATCACAAAGCTTCCAAAACCCCGAGTCCAATCGCACCGATGCCGAATCACTCGCGCGCATCGCTGAGATCGAGAAGACGGTTCGAGAGGCGAGGCAGCGATTCCGAGATACACTGCCCAAGGGGTACCTCAGCGAGGAGGAATACACATTATACGAGCGGTGGTATGGGCCGCCTTTGCGGGAGACGTCCCCAGAGGATGTAGGAATACAATACTTGAACGATGAGCATTCTGCAGGAGTTCGACGAGACAGGTCCGGTAGCCCAACTCTGCTGCGCCAGGTCCAGGGCGGCACACTGCAAGAAGTGCAGTACGCCCGCAAGAAGGCGGAAAAAGCGGCGGAAAACAACGACGAGCAGGCATTCGAGACGAGTGATGAGCTTGCTGCTGCTGATGCTGAGGTCATAGAGCCTGAGCCGACCGAGCAGGCAGCGCCAGAAGGCAGTGACAAATACATCAACATGGTGGCGAGAAACAAGAGGGAGTATGACGCGCTCATGATGCTGCGAAAGGATTTCGAGGCCAACGCCCGCGCCGTGGAGGAAGAAAACAGGGAGATGTTGGAGGAGGACGAAATGCGGGACGAGGAACGGGAATTCGAAGAGGATGAGGAAGAAGAAGAGGAATTCGACGAGAGCCAGGATGGCATCCAGGATCAAGGCACTTCGAAGCGGGCAGGACGTCTGCACCCATTCTCGAGGGAGGGCCACTTCTCGACAAACCCGAGCACAGTCAGTCTGCCGTATGGCGGGTACATTGCACCGGTCACATCAATGCTCGACAGGACAGACATCAAGCACGTCAAGGAGGCTGCTGAGAAGGCATTCGGAGGCCCTGGTCTACCACACTCTCCCGCTACCCCGGCATCTAAGATGGGCATGGAACAACAGGCCATCGGCATGGCTGTCTGGCAGAATAAAATGTCCGACATTGAGGCGGACGCCTTCGTATCTGCCTTCCTACCCCCCGCCTACGCCTCGGCCATGGGAAGCTTGGTCGAGGTTCGCAAACGCCTGGGCACGGACTGGCTGCGCAATCTATTCAAGAACGGGAGTGGACCTCGCGTTCTCGACGTTGGCGCTGGCGGTGCTGGTCTTCTGGCCTGGCAGGATGTGTCGCGCGCCGAGTGGGACGCCATGAAGTCTCGTGGAGAGGTCACTGAGAAGAACCCTCCCGGAAAGCAGAGCGTGGTGGTGGGATCGGAAAAGCTGCGGACTCGCGTCACTAAGTTTTTGCAGAACACGACTTTCCTTCCCCGTCTTCCCGACTACCATCACTCAGTCGAGAACGCACATCTTCACCTGGATGCCAACGAAAACCCCCAGCCAAGGAAGATGTTTGATATTATCATCGCATCTCACCTGATGCTTCCCGTCAAGGAAGGCCACAGACGCAAGGCTATTCTCAACAACATCTGGTCACTTCTGAATCCCAACGGCGGTGTCTTGATCCTGCTAGAAAAGGGCCAGCCCCGCGGTTTTGAAGCCGTGGCCGATGTTCGAGAGCGTCTGCTTACCGAGTTCCTCATCCCTCCTGGAGGTGAAAATCTTACCATGAGCGAAGAGAAGAACCCGGCGTTCGAGAGAGAAAAGGTACCTGGCATGATTATTGCGCCCTGCACAAACCACCGCGGGTGCCCGATGTACCAGGTTCCTGGAAAGAGTACTGGGCGTAAGGATTTCTGTCACTTCAACCAGCGCTTCGTGCGACCGCCGTTCTTGCAAAGAATCATGGGCGCAACACACCGCAACCACGACGATGTGCAATTCAGCTATATCGCCATTCAGCGCGGCGTCGCAGCAAAGGAGGGACCACTCGCCGGTGCAGAAGCCGCCGATCGGGCCTTCGAGGGCTTCGAGACATCCGAGACGGCACCTGACATGCTCTCCCTGCCCCGCCAGATTCTCCCGCCCATCAAGCGTCGCGGCCACGTCACGCTCGATGTGTGTACGCCCAACGCGCAGATTGAGCGCTGGACGGTGCCGAAGAGCTTCAGCAAGCAGGCATATCACGACGCCCGCAAGGCCAAGTGGGGCGACCTCTGGGCTCTGGGCGCGAAGACGCGCAACCGTCGCAACGTGCGTCTGGGCAGGCCTGAGGTGCTCGACGACGGCGGTCTTAGAGCTCAGCGCCAAAAGGCGGCTGCTAGCAAAAAGAAGAAGGTGATTGGTGTCGATATCAACGAGACGGGTGTTATTGGCTCGGATGAGGGCAGAACATCAACTGGACCGCAGCGCAAGACGAGCAGGAAGGCGGCTCGCCAGCAGCTGTTGAAGAGTCTGGCCAAGGCGGACGAGGAATAATTGTAAGCTTGAGGTGTAATACTAGGATTGTGTACAAAAAACGGGTGGGAAAAGTATTGTATCAACACCACGAAAACCGAATAGATCTTGGATGGGCGGGAATGGAGGCATATCACGGTCTGCCTTGCTTCGAGGTACTAAGGCACATAGCTCGGGGGATGAGCTAACCACATCATGTTACAATACCACAACTCAACGATTTGACAACTCTTTTGCAAGGCCAAGCATGCAAAGCGCAATGTTTATCTGATGTGTAAACCAAAAGTGGCGGACATGGTGTTTGACACCGGAGATGCATCGGCGAGCACAGGTCGAAGGAGGGACGGTAACTGAAGGATCTCCGGCGACGGCTCCGCGGGAGTCGGTCACTAATGCCGCTGATTGGTCACGCCATCGCCCTGGGCCCTCAGCGCGTTTGCGGTGGTCACGGTGCGGGTGGTGCGCCGATAAGGGGATTGGGGCCACTGGGGCGGACGGCTATCGGGATGGTGTCATCGCCAGCGAATGAAAATTTGGCCAACCAACGTTTTTTGCCCGCCGCATGATTGGGTCCCACGGGGCCACGGCCGTCTTCGGGCTTTGGCTGATTACCTTATTAGTTAGCTTCACTCAAATCTTGGGGGAGGACAGTGAGTGAGTAATTCATATCAATGCTTTATTTCTCTATTTGACTTCAAAGTTATGAGACTTTGTTGAATCTACTACTCGTTCTCGATTCATTTCCCATCCATTTGGTCTCACTTGGACTGTTGGTTCTTCGACTACGACCTGTGTCGCATACTCCACTTAGACGACCCTCACTGAACCATCTAAAGAGAAGGGAATCGTGTAATCGCACTCAAGAGAAAGAAGAAGAAGACTTATCGTCTTCACCCACACAGTTCAAGATGGCGACAACAACATCACTCCTCACATCCCTCAACTGCAAGGGCAACACACATCTCATCATCGGCACAAATCCCCTCGCCGCAGCCCGCTGCACACAAACCATCAACGCCGGCGCAACTCCAATCCTCATCGCCCCAGACACACAAGACCTCCACTACAGCCTCCAGAAGCGCATCGACGCCGGTGAGGTGACATGGCACAGAAAAGCCTTTGCCGACACAGACCTCTTCACTCTAGGTCGCGACGAGGTCGATAACGTCGTTGACGCCGTCTTCGTCACATCTTCTTCCTCTCCGCAAGCAGCTCAGATCTCAGCGCTGTGCAGGCGGCATCGCATTCCCATCAATGTAGTTGACACGCCGCAGCTTTGCTCGTTCTCGCTTCTATCAACGCACACCGACGGGCCTCTGCAAATCGGTGTAACAACAAACGGACGCGGCTGTAAGCTCGCCTCCCGCATCCGGCGCGAAGTCGCCGCCGCGCTTCCCCGAGATCTAGGTGCCGCTTGCGCGAGGCTAGGCGATGTTCGCCGGCGAATTCAGACAGAAGACCGTCTCGCGGCAGAAGAAGTCGACGATTCGTTCGACCAGACGGCATCATTCAATAAGCTTGTCACCGAGGCGGATCTCGACGCAGCCAAGAACCGGCGCATGAGGTGGCTGAGTCAGGTTTGCGAGTACTGGCCCCTGAAGCGTCTCGCCGCCATCAACGACGAGGACGTCGAGTCTGTACTGAAGTCGTACTCTGGCTTCGGAAACCCGTCAGAGGAGGCGAGACCACTACCGGTAGTCGCGGCAGGTGGTAATGCACGCCCGCAGCAGCAGGGGAGAATCATCCTCGCGGGCAGCGGACCCGGACACCCAGACCTCCTGACCCGCGCAACCCACAAGGCAATCCAGACAGCAGACCTCATCCTCGCAGACAAACTCGTCCCCGCAGGTGTACTAGACCTAATCCCGCGCCGCACGCCAGTCAAGATCGCGCGCAAGTTCCCGGGCAACGCAGATCAAGCCCAAGAGGAACTCCACGAGCTCGCGCTCGCGGGCGCGAAGGAGGGCAAGACGGTGCTGAGGCTGAAGCAAGGCGATCCCTTCATCTACGGCCGCGGCGGAGAAGAAGTGGCGTATTTCAGAGAGCACGGGTTCGGAGAGCGGGTGACGGTGCTGCCGGGCATCACGTCGTCGTTGAGCGCGCCTTTGTTTGCGGGAATACCGCCTACGCAGAGAGATGTCGCGGATCAGGTCCTTGTATGTACCGGCACAGGGAAGAAGGGCAAGGCGCCGACGCCGCCCGAATATATCCCCAGTCGGACGGTTGTGTTCTTGATGGCTTTGCATCGGATTACGGGGTTGGTTGGGGAGTTGACGACCTACCTCGACTCGGAAGTTGCTGCGGGCGAAGGGGAGGAGAAGAGCTCACCGAAGAGGGCGCTGTGGCCGAGGGATACGCCGTGTGCTGTCATTGAGCGGGCGAGTTGCCCTGATCAGAGGGTGATTCGGACGACCTTGGGGTATGTTGCTGAAGCTATTGAAGCCGAGGGGAGCAGGCCGCCTGGGCTTCTTGTTGTGGGTAGAGCATGCGAGGCGTTGTACGAGCGAGAGAAGGGAAGGGCGTGGGCTGTTGAGGATGGATTCAAGGGATTTGATTTCGAGGAGCTTCCTGGCTTGTCATGATATTTTCCACTCCGCTTATGGGCGTTTGGAAGGTTCTCCTTTTGCTCATGAGCCACGGCTTCTTCGTCAGTAGTTCCATGATATCGGTTTATTCGCGTACGGTTAGATAAATACCTTAAGGGACGAGACATTGCAAGGCGCACATAAATTTCACAATCGAATTCAATTCAAATTACGTCTTCCTCATAACATTCAAAATTCAACGCAAACAAGACGCGGATCCCAACTCCTGTCTGTGAAGACCCTGGGAGCTGGCCCTGACGATGCCAATGCATACTGGACTTCGTGAGAACCTCTTGCAAATACAAACCTAACGCCAAACTCCAAACTCTCTGCAAAGTTCCGCCTCAAGCATGAATCTGTCTCAAAGCAAGTTCAAACAGCTGGCTCAGAAGCCATGCTGCAATGTTGTTAGCAATAATCCGACAAAGGGAATATCGTGAAACTCGAGGAGTCATGTACTTACTGGAGACCAGCATGGCAGCGAAACGAACGATGACAACATGGGCGAATAGTCTTGGCAGGATGGCTCGCTTGTCAAGATGCTCAAGTGCCACGCCAATTCCGTCGTTGACCGCTTCATGCCCAATGTTCCGGTCCTCGTCTGAGGGTAAGGACCCAGGCTCATCTTCGCTGATCCCCTCCTCTACTCTTTGAAGCTTGGCTTCTGGCTTGTCATTTATCTCATCGAGTAGCTGAAGAAGCCGGGCTTTGTTCTCCAAAGACGACCGCTCGATGATATGTCGTGGGCGTAGGCCAAAACAACAATCTTTGGATGTGGATACGTTGCTGAAATATGTGCTGGGCCCATTTCCTAAGCTTTATTTGTTGTCATCAAAGTTGCAAAGTATTGAACCTTTGCTGTCTATTTTAATCGTAACTTGAAAATCGAGATCTGGACCGTGAGAAAAGAGCTCTTCGATGGCATCACCCATGATGTTGCTACCCAGGTTCCGTTCATACATGGAGTGCTGTACAACCATCCACAATAGCAACTGTGAAACGGTGAAAGTAGGTGGGAGTTCGAGAGGATCGCCGGGTCTGAAGGAAGACCAGCGAACAACTGCGTTTGGCGAGATGAAATCGCGCCGAAGAAAGCCTGTGACCAAAACCCCTATTGCAAGGGAGAGGCCCAGGTGACAGGGGAGCTGAATAAATTGAAGGTTGTTTCTCATCTGATCCAATGCATTTTGGACCAGCATCAAGGCCTTCAGTCTATTGGCCGTGGTGTTTTCGGTGCGTTCTATTGACCATAAGACGTAACTCCACTCTCTTGACTGTATACTGCGAGAAAGGGGCGAGGCCGTCCAAGCTTGCCCAGGTATGGACCCAGGCAGATTAAAGAGAAGGCGAACGTCAATCTTGGAAACGCATTCGTGGCAGTAGCAGCAACCAGTTTCCGCCTTGCAACATTCATTTGAATCATTTGCAAGCCAGGGCACCGGGAACGACTTTTCTAGCCAGAGATCGATGGCATTCAAATATTCGTGATGCTTTTCCTCACAGTCAAAGCCAGGGCGGATATCGTTCCTGCATATCCGAAATGTCTCATTGATGGAAATGGACATGGATCTTACGAATCTATCGTGTGTTGAAGCAGAGCAGCCGGGATATGGGAAAGAATGAGGGAGCCATGCCACACGCTTGAGAGCTTCGAGGGAGTCAAAATCTCCGAGACATATATCCATTGCCTTTGATCTATTTGTCAAAAATTCTTTGACTGAGCGATGTGCAAAATCAAGCTCCAAGGGCCACTGTGTGTCAACTTGTACAAGTCCTTTGCAAAAGCCATTTACTATCTTCCAGCAACGTTGTAAATCCTCGAGTAGTAGCGAGTCGCACTCTTCTGCTGATAAATTTTGACCATTATCTTCGTAATAGTAGATTGAGAAAAGTTGTTGGTATGAAATTTGTTGTGATTGCTCAATGACAGATGCTCCCCATGCTGTGACCCGCTTCTGTACACATTGACCTTGGTGGGTTTGAGGTCGTAATTGGTAGGTTTGAGCTCGTAGTAGAACAGCGAG
This sequence comes from Colletotrichum simmondsii, assembly GCA_001563135.1. Taxonomy (NCBI): domain Eukaryota; kingdom Fungi; phylum Ascomycota; class Sordariomycetes; order Glomerellales; family Glomerellaceae; genus Colletotrichum; species Colletotrichum simmondsii. The sequence goes on along the minus strand of JFBX01000757.1, from coordinate 283,108 downwards.
GATTTGATAGGCCCGTCTTCGGTCTTTAGATGTTAATGCCTGGAGTATGTGGGCAAACAAATCGTTGATCTCCTCGGGAAGCTGGTTGATTTGTCGTAGCAGACTTTCTGGATTGTTACCGTTCAGAATTTGTTCACGAACATCCTTGACGACAAGAGCGGCCCAGAAGAAGATACCCTGTGCTTTTTCAACATTAGCATTGCTGACAGAGGCAAGCACATTGTCATCTTCAATACTTTGCAACTTGTCATCAACATACAAAGTCATGTCCCGTTTGGTTAAGTCGTGGAAGCAAATTGTCTGCTGTGGCGGGGACATCTCCGAGAAAGCGTTCAGCGGACGGCTCGCAACACAAATTTTGACATCCCCAGATGTGAGGGAAGACCAGCGGTAGATCATCTCAGTCAAATCAGAATACGAGCACTCTGTCGTTTCATGAAGCTCGTCTAGGCCGTCGATGAAAAGGCAAAAGCGGTAGTTCTGACTTATGTCGCTCCCTCGAAAGAGTCGGTCAAGACCCTCTAAGGCTTGGGATGGCGAAATGTGCATTCGTTCACCAGCCGGCCAAGAAGATGTGTACACCGTCTCCCAGAACGAGGGAAGGGCATGTGGTGTGAGAGCAGGATGAGCTGAGAGAACTTCATGAAGCAGCCCGAGATACAGGCCGGAAATGGACCTTTGTCACTCGCTCCCAGAGTTCCAGAAGAAGAACTTGGCGCAAACCAGAGTCTTATCGCCTACAGAATTTGTTGTCAGATTGCTATTCCATTGAAAAGCTCAAAGAGTGGCAACTCACTTGCCCAAGTAACAAGCCGCTTTCGGCTCTCATCATGGTTGATTATCATCTTCATCAAAGTCGACTTTCCAGCGCCGAGCTTAGCCGAGAAGTGAAACACTCCGCTGCCTGAAGACAGCCACTGCGTAAACTTCCGCCGCATAGCTCGGCGCTCTTCGCAAGTGGGAAGGCATTTTGATGACGGAAATTGGTCTGGGCCATGTGAGATGTCTCTGGCAAGACTTGGGAAGTGACCATCGTCACCTTCTGTCCAGATTACAAGAGCGTTCTTTTCCGCAAGAGCAGACGTAACGTTGACCTCTAGGTTCATGTCCTTCATCGTTTCAGCCCCGCTGTCGGATAAAAGCTCATCTTGGCGACGATTCGGGCAGTCGACGTTACATCTTTCATCAAGATCATCAGCCAATATCCACCGAAACGTCTTTTCATGCGCCTCGCAAATAGTGTCATAGCGGTAGTACATCGTGTCGAATTCGAGACCCCTGAGAATGGCCCCCTGAGCAAGACGTTCAAGCGAACGTTCGGGTATGCGGACAAGCTTCTGGATTTCGTCTTTGATAGAGTCTCGAAGGCTGCAGACATCGGTACTAATTTTCAAACTCTCGATAGAGACTTTGATCTCTTGAAGCCGTGCAAAGTTGTCTTCTGCGTTCCCAGTCATGATGTTGAGTTTCGAGATGATTCTTTTACTGTTCTGAAAAGTTAGCAAGAGTAGACAATACATGTTTAGAAGGTGGAACAAACCTTGTTATGTACGTGAGCTGAGGACCGATCTGGCTCTGACAGGAGTTGAGTTTGTCCTGAAATGATTTCAAATTACTTTGATATTTCACCACTTTCAAAACCGACTTGATTGCATGTAGTCCGGAGAACGCCTTCTTGGATCGTATGCCATCGATGAGCGTAAGAATATCTTGACAGATTTTGCAGCAGTCTTTCGCTAATGCGCAGAAAACCTTCTCGTCGTCATCGAGGCCCATGGGATCCGGGGTCTGGAGATTATCCGCGAAATAACGCGTTTGCTCAGCAAATTTGTGCAGGCTGGCAGCTTCTTCAGTGAGACCTGATGAGGAATTGTAGATTGATTTGGCTTCCCTAAGGCCTTTGAGGCCAAAATCGACAAATGCCAAAATGTTTGCCACCAGCCCGATGGCTGTCAGCGGATCCATCCTGTGTCGCGGGTAGCAACTCAAGACACTGCTGTGGTACGATGCAAAGTGGTGATCTTATTCTTGGTGGAACCGTAGCTTGGAAATGACTTCACAGAGAGGACATCTGTCTAGACTTATATTATTTGTTGATGTCGTGGGGTCGAAGCAACACTTGAATCAACGTGCCCAGCAAAAGTTCAAGGCCGCGGCCATGTATTCTGGCGCTACCATATGCAAGCCAGTACAATGATACATGAAACACATCGTCTCTTTCGATGGTGTACCCGATAGACAACTAGAGCCTACGATGTTCAATCGTGTACCACTTTGTTCGAAAAACAAAAAGAAAGAAAGAAAATTTCGGAGCTTTGAAACGAGGTCTTCTCAAACACGGCAGCTAGCAGTTTACGTCATATCGGATGGACGACTGGTTTTCTAGCACGCCCGAATATCAAGTATCGCATCTCATTCGCGATGTGCACGAACATCTTTTTTTTGTCAACTTCCGTCCAATTCCTCGGCAAACTTGATGATCTGAGAAAAGGTTCACATTATGAGATGCTTGTGATCCTACCTCGTAAGGTACCTTGCGATGTGCTGACTGGTGGTGATCCAGAGCTTAGACAATTCCACCGCGCCTTTCAAGAGCTTCGGGATTGGCTGGCACGGCTGGCAATAAGACTTCCCTGCTACTGCATCCTTCCGCTTATTCAATGCGACGTTGCGATTGCGCTGGCGATGTGAGCTGCTCTCTGACTGGCCCAGCAATCATTGAATCGACAAGAAGGCGCCCTGCTAGCCTCATCACACCACGGCATAAAGGCTTCCGTGCAGTCGATCAGCCTTGATTTAGTGGATCGCATTCCTCTCAGAGTTTAGTTATGGAGCGTTAGTCTGGCCTAGCTCGAGAATCTAAGCCACCGCAGACCCCTGCACCGTTGGATCGGACATTAAACACTCGGCTGTGTCGGCGGCGTCGACCCCGTCCGCAATCTCGCTGGGAACAGATTAATGTCTCTCTGGCCCCCCCGACTCGTCGACCCCGTGTCCGTACGCCAAATCAATTCTTTTCACCCCGTGTCCGTAGCGATGCTGCTTCTTCCATGACCGTTTGGCTAACCACACCGAGGACTCCGAACCGCCTAGCCCCCTTCCCTTCCCTTCCCTTTCCCCTCCTCCGTGTTGCGCCGCCGCCGCCGCCGTCGCCGCCCCTCCGTCAGCACGTATCCCGTTGCGCGTCTGCGTCATGGAGTCTCGCCAACGCAGCCCGACCCCGCTTTTGAAGACGTGTCGCACATGCGCCCACGCCAAAATCAAGTGCGATCGTTCCCAGGACTCCAACGTCTGCGATAGATGCCTCCGGCTGGGCAAAGATTGCACATATGCTGTGGCCCGCGGGAGGAAGCCGCCCGGGCCGCGTTCCAGGTAGTTCTCACAAGTTTCCTTGTCCAACGTCGGGTGGTTGCCGTCGAAAACTGACGCGAGAGACGGCGCAAAAGGTCCAACAAGTTGCTGCAGGTTCCGGAGAGGCCGGCCCAACCCGCCCAACCTGTGACCGAAAGTCCTTCCGCCTCTGAAAGCCTTACGCCCGAGCAAACCCGGACTCCTCCGCAGCTTGCTGCCTCATCTGGTAGTTCATCCACTCAACATCCCCGAGCCGGTGATGCCGGTCCAGCCGGTCGTGGCCTTGGCACCGGCGTTCATGACCCGTTCGAGGCCGGCCAGCTTTCTATCGACAAGGGTCAGGAGCTCCTTGAGAGGTTTCGTACCAAGTTGACACCTCACTTCCCATTCATCATCATCCCAGCATCAGAGAATGTGAGCTCTTTGAGACAGTCAAGGCCAGCCTTGTTGCTCGGCCTTCTCGCTGTCTCGTCATACGATGATGTCCGCCTGCAGCGAGCACTAGGTCAGATGTTCAACGACCTCATCGCGGTCCGCTTGGTGAAGGGTGATTTTGCCTGTCTTGACGTACTCCAGGGCCTCCTCGTCCATCTCGCCTGGTAATGCGAAACCACACTAGCCCTCCATGTCCCTGGCACTAACCTCGTCACAGGGCCCACTTCCAACCAAGGCCGAAGAGATACTCGCAGCATCTTCATCTAGCTACGAGCATAGTGTCTGATCTGCGTTTCGATAGACCAAAGAACCCGAAACGTTGGAACGTTGAGGGCATGAGCACTTCACAAGACTATGTCGACTCGTTAGATGAACGCAGGACGTTTCTTGGGACGTATTATCTCTCATCTTGGTATGTCTATCAAGTCGACAGTTCCCGCAGGTTGTGATGCTGGGCCCCCGGCTAATCTTAAAACCCTCGTAGCACGAGTATCGTGCTTCAGAAGCTTCGCATAGTCACTCTTTCGAGTTACATCACCGAAACTGCTGAGAAGCTAGCGGAGATCTCTGAGTACCCCACTGATCAGTACCTTCCGTACATCATCAGCCTACAGCGGTTAGCCGAAGACATTGATGACATTGTGAAGAACGAGTCGACATTGGATCCTATGCAGATTCAAGCTGCGGTGTCAGAAGCTAAGGAAAGGGTCGACGTGTTTAAGGGTGGGCTGACCTTCGCTCTCGGCGATTGTCGTAAGTTGAATGTCCGTGTTTACAAGTCTGAGTAGACTCCTAACCATTCATCGTAGCAATCTTGGTGCCTCAATTACACACAATCCAGCTCTGCCTGAACCAGCTGTCTCTACCGGAGACACCGTTTGGTCTCAACAACCCGCAAAACGCCCCAATGCAGCGGTTCATCGCAGGGCTATCCGAGAGCATAGTATCGGCCAAATCGCTCGTTAGTGTCCTCCTCCATACACCTCATGGACAAGAGGTCTACTTCCCGAACATAGTCTGGGTAATGCTGCATTGTGGCTTCACTCTAGCCGCACGGCTGGATCTGCTAGCTGCGGATCCCCGGGTAGGGTTCATGGCGGAGCACTTGAGGCAATTTGCAGACATTGCACACACCATCCGCCAGGTCGTGCTCAGGCTCGACGCCGCAAGCTCACCAGACCTTGATGACAGAGGCGATCGCGACAGTTTCTACCACTTTGCGATTCGTGCAAAACGGGTCGAGAAGTTTTACCTACATGCTCAGAGTCAGGCTGCTGCCCAGCAACAAGCACAAGCCCAACAGCAAGAGATTTCGCCCCATAGCATTCACGCCAGCCTACCAGCGTCTACTGCAGGGTTTACGACCATGGGGACACCAAGCTCAGACTTTTCAAACCAAAACCCAAGCTTGGATTACACGGTTGCGTCTTCCATGTTCTCGCAGAACATGGTGCCGTCGGGCGGAAATGTCGCGTATCCGGACTTTTCTATGGCCAATACCGCGACACTGGTCTCAAATCCCGATTTCGTCATGGACACCCTCTCTTTTTTACCAGATTCTTTCATTCCTTTCAGAGGCTGGGGCAACGGCATGGGCAGCGAACACAGTGGCGGAGCGCAGTTTTAGTGCGATCCTTTCGAAAATGAGAGGAAGCGGCAGCAATTTAATGATCTTGAGTCCAAGGTTGTGGCGGGGTCGGACACGGACTCGGATACGGACTTTGGACATCCTACCCCTATTAGCGGTCGGAATTAACGACTGCCGGAGCGAGCAGCATTTTTGCAGGTGTAAGAAAACTAGTGTCAGTACACGTGATGTTGAATAGAGGGTCAGTGTATCTTCAGTCGTTGCTTCAACAATACTGCCTGAAATCGGTAGGCTAGAGACGTGCTGCGTGCGTGGCCTCCGTGTCCGTAGTCGAGTTGGTAATAGTCTGCCTGCTGCAATACGGACAGCGGATGAGAGGCATTGAAGAATGGTATATAACAAATCTGAAGTCTGCTGTGAAGATGGGATTGAAATTCATCATCACCATCTCACGTCGAAACAGCTTCTTGCTTCATATAATACGTTCATCATCTAGACCGTTCCCTCATCATGCGTCAAAACATACTGTCTGTTGCTTCAGCAGTGGCGTCGTTGTCTTTTCTTCCGATAATTCTTGCAGAAAACCCAGTATATCAGCCATGCCCTCTCTTGAAAGCTTACTATCCTATGCCGAACATCGACAAGAATGCTGAAGCTGTCAAATCCTTCACCAAAAGCTTTACGGCGTTGTTCGACCAGCTTGTGAAAGCGGGCGGCTCCGAAGACTTTGGTGAGATCACACCCAACACCACTTCTTTCTCAGTGGTGTTGTTCTCGGGCTCAGATGAGGCAGAAGAGGATCCCGTATTTTTTGAGTATCATTACGCAGCCCCTGAAGCCCCGCAGAACTCGACACTGAATTCCAACACGGTGTTTCCTCTGGGTACTCTCACCCAACTATTCACCGTCTACGCATGGCTTGTGGAGGTTGGAGATGAGCAATGGGGAAAGCCAATCACAGAGTATCTGCCAGAGCTCAAGCATGTTTCTGCCGGGGAGATGAAAGTTCAGTGGGATGATATCACTGTCGGGTCACTGGCAGGTCAGATGTCTGGACTGGCGAGAGAATGTGAGTTTGCTAAGAATTTCTCAAAGCATGCACGCAGACACTAATCGCTACTTCTTAGCTTACACTTGTGTTTTGAGCAAGTATTGCGGTCGCGATGATTTCATCGACAATTTCGGCAGTCAACCGCCACTTTTCCTACCTGACACTACGCCCATTATCTCAAACGCTGCTTTCCAGCTCCTCGCCCTGGCATTAGAGGCAAACAAAGTTGAAGGTAGTGAAAACACGACGTTCGACAGCATTCCAGCGACTGATATCTTTGAACCTCTCAACATGACGAACAGCGGTCTTCTATCATCACTACAGGATGCTAAGGTGTTTGCTCGAGATCTAAACGACTCAGCTACCGGCGAACCAGCGTATGTATCCCACTCTACATCTCAGTCGCTCAAGACTAATATCTGGCAGCGCACTCTCAATGGTTTCCTCCTCCTCGGATCTTGCGCGTGTAGGTCACGCCATGCTCAACTCTCGTCTCACACCACCAGCCACCACTCGTCGCTGGCTGCAACCCGTTGCCGACACATCAAACCTTCGCAACGGCGTCGGTAGGCCTTGGGAGATTTACCACGCTGGTCAATATGCGAACAGCTCCATTCTCGATGTCTTCACCAAGACTGGTCTGATTGGACACTACGCAAGCTACTTTGGCCTAGCCCCTGACTTCAACGCTGGATTCGCCATCCTCGCGCACGATACTGAAGCACCCCGCGGCCCAGATCTAAATGTTTACGCCGACATCGTCTCTCTGGCGATTGTGCAGCTCCAAAAGCTCGCCGCGACTGAGGCGACGGCGCGATACGTTGGCACTTTTGAAGGACCTGGGGGCGTTGCTGCTTTCAATACCTCGCGCGACGGGCCTGGGCTGCTTGTCTCGACCTTAACAGCTGGAGAGATCGACCTCCGTGCCCAGATTGCGAAGGCTGCAGGTATCAAGTTGGAGGGCCTGGACTTCCGTTTGTATCCAAGCAACGTTGGTTCAAAGACTCAACACCAGTTTGTGGCGGTTTTCCAGGACAAGAGTGCTCCAGTCGACATGGGCACGCCGACCTGCATTACTTGGCAGGACGTTGGCTCTCTGGGGTCAAATGTGGACGTTCGAGTGGTTTTCACCATTGATGCATCTGGTAAGGCTACCAATGTTACTCTATACGGTGGTTCCCTGTCATTAGGTAGATCAGCTTGAGAAATGTGATGACTTTCTGTGTCCTTCTAGTGGCGATTTATTACTGTCGTTTACACACCGTTCTCCTTCGAATAGTTAAATGGTTATTCAGTCCAATCGTATCCATGTCACTGAAACTTGAATTGACAGGACTCAAAGGAGCAAGTCTGTATGAGTATTGTGATGGCTTCATACCTACTTGGGTAATGTATATCCTGGGTACTTACTTACGCAGTAGGTCAACTAACAAAGCAAAGGGGCAGGGAGCAATACTGCGTCTGTGCGGAATCGAATACCCTCAACTCCTATCGATCCAGGTTTTTTCTTGACCTGTCAACTCAGGGGCAGATTATTGAGTGCTTATCTGTGGTTTTATAGTCTCGGGTGATCGGAGCACTGTTCAGTCCTGCCAGACTCGGAGACGAAGTAGCGATCATGGCTCTTTGTGTGGCGTCTTCCGCTCCGGGGTGGGTCCCGTCAATCTATTCCACCGGCGAACGCTTCCTGAAGTGGAAGGACATCGCCTTATTAAGCCCCGCATGTGTTTAGCCATAACCTTAACTCCTGGAATGGAAACTGCTTGCTCTGGGGAAGCTGGTCCTGTCATGCGAGGGAAGCCAAGAGCCGACTCATTCACTCATATAAGTACGACGATCGTTTCCTCTCCGACCAAAGTCAATCTTGATCTATTCACGTTCAAGCTATCTCTACAGTCCTCGGATCAAGATGCAGTTCACTCACCTCCTCCTCGCTATCGTGTAAGTGTTGCGTCCGCCTGTGTACTTTCCATGTGAGCTCTTCTAACCTCCAACTCAACAACAGCCCGTTCGTTGGTGTGTCGCAAGCCATTCTTTGCTCGTGCGATCGCAGTACGACTGCATCAATTACTTGCTGCCCGGATATTCAGAAGTGGAGTATGCTGTGCCTGTTCCAAAACTTCATACATTCTACTAACACGTGATAGATGGCTATGAATGCGAGCCAGCTGATCGTCAAGCCTACACCGATTGCTGTGCAGACCAATTTTCCACTACGACCTTCTGCAGAGACGGCAGTGTTTAAGCTAGTTGAAAATACGGCCTTTGTCTTATTGATGAATTAATACACATCAACAGGATTGACTATTCGAACGAATCGATTGGTGTGCCGGTCTCGTCATGAGTGACACTTATTCTCTAAAGCTTTGTTCAACTATGGATCCCTCACGCATCTTCGTCCCACAGAGCATAGTCCTCGAAGTAAACGTTATGGATTCGCTCCGCATAATCAACCAAGACAGGGTAGCCCTCTATAATTCCTTTGCTATCCGGTGCCCTGTCGCCAAGATTGTTAGTCTATTCCACGCGCTCGCAATCACACCAGACGACGGGACCTACGCTGCACATCCCAAGCCTGAGGCAATGAAGCCGAAGACGGTTGCATCCGCCTCAGAAGGATTTCTGCCGCCCAAGACCCAGAAAGGTGTCTGAAGATCAGGAGCTGTGAGGCGAGTCTCACTCAAGAGCGCATTAACATGTCCCCAAACATCCCGCCGAAATTCTGCAAGCTCTTCACTAGAGAAACGGCCAGTGCCTTGGCCGTAGAGGGTCCGAGTGACACCACGGTAGGCAAGGAGACCAATAAGATTTTGTATTGGCCACGGGATCGCACCCATTACACCTGATCGCATGGTTTTGTAGTTGTCTTGCCATCTCTCCGAGCTCTGTTACACAGAGGAGTATCTGTGAGTATTTTGGGAGTAGCTCAGACAATGATCTGCACTTACTTGGTAGAATGCTAGCTTGTCCTCGAGAAGGGCGCGGATGGCAGCGTCTTGGGCTCTGGCGACTGGGGAAAGTGGCTCGTTCAGGTCCGGACAAATATCATCATTGATGAGTCGTTGAATGATGAGACTGGTATCACTCAGCGTGGTGGGCTGATCTTGATTGGGCTCGGTGATCTCGATGTATGGTATTTTACCACGGGGTGACTTGCTCATTGAGCCTTGGTCGATGCGAAACCGAAGCTTAGCGAATCGAAGGCGCGCTTCAAGCTTCGTGACAAAAGGTGACCAGACATAGGAATTGGAAACTGGGAATCCTCGGTATAGCACGAGATGAAGCTGGCTTTTTACAGGCGTAGACATGGTGAACCTTGTATGACAAGGTCGTTGGTCAATACGTGTATGTTCTTTCACGTACAGAGAAGTGATGAAATGAGACCTGAGATGAGAATGATCAATTTGGATAGAAATGAACACGAGCATACCGCATAGATATACAGATTCTTTCCTTGGACCTTTTTCGACCCTTTTTCGTTGATTCTGAAAAATGAGACTCGTCTGCCTAATCGGACTTGATTAAGGCGCCGCTGGACTGCGGCACAGCGGCCGGCCGGACTACGGGGCGGGCCTGCGCCGTTAAGCCGTACTGCGTGCGTGATCATTACCCGCGCGGGTCGGACACGCTTACGATAGCAAACTATGCCAAGAATGAACTTACAAGTAAGAAAAAAGTACAAATGTATGACTCTAGGCCGGAACGCCACTTGAGTTGATAGTTAGATTGCTTGGGAAAGAATCACGCATTTGTCAAGACTTCAGGCCGCCGGAAGTCTGACTATCCACTCAGGGGCGCACCCGAATGCCGACAAACCTCACGCCCCGCCCATGCCTGAAGTTCAAAGATCCAGGTGCCGAGCCACGCACACCAAGTGGCAGCAAGACTCTCCATGCCCCCATGCGATTGGGCAATTCAGACGATACATCGTTGAATTGCTGGTCCTCAACGGCCATTTCGCCGGACCGTCTTAAAACAGCGCCCTCAAGATTAAGCATTGACTCATCAAAAATTAGTACCCAAAGATGAGTATCAAAAGTACATGATTCCAGCGAAATTCGAAATCTCTCTTCCTTCCTAAGATGATGCAACAGGTCCGACTATCACAGATGGCATTGCACAAGTAGATCTGGAGTAATTGCAGTACAATATGCAGTATATACACGTGCTGCTGAATGCTGCAATTTCGCGTAATTGTGACTCGCTGCGATGCGATGCACAGGAAACCAGGATACAGACTGAGTGCGAGAAGTATGGCTTGAGTCGTAACGCCCGACGGCTAAGTAGCTTGAGACCTGTCAGACTGCTTTAGCCATCTCCCTTATTTTTGTCGGCCAGAAATTCTCCATCATGTCAACCCATCGTGCAAATGATGGGCTTGAAGTATCACTCAAACAGCGGAAGAACCAATCGTCTTGCTCGCCTGCCTGAATTCGCAGCTTGCTCTGTTCGTGGGACTTGTCAGCACGTATTTCTTTCTTTAACTCTGAGGTCAATGTGGATTATGAATAATCCTGCCAATGTAGAGATCTTACCCAGGAAGATACAGGATCAATGAAGAACTGGAAGACTTGACGTCGCTCATCCGAGTACATCGTCAGTACAGGGTCGACAGGCTTTCCCTCCTTGAGGATCAAGATAAGGGCGTCGCTGAGAGCAACAGATTCCATTAGACAGTTGCTCAGACCCAATCCACCAATAACCTGTATCATCAAGATCAGCTTTAACAGACCTGCTCAAATGTTTGTCATGCCTCATCTCCTACATTGTTCACGTGTGCGGCGTCGCCAGCAAGAAGACACCTCCCTCGCCTCAGGTTGGAGGCCAGGCGTTGATGGATGGTGTACGTCGCTGCTCTATCGATCTTGTATGTCAAGGGTCGTGGTCCAGCCCAAGCGCGCTCATAATGGTGAGAAATGTATTCTTCAGAGAGAAGATCTTTCTCAGTCTTGGTCTTGAGCTCTTCGGGATCAACCGCAAAAGTGAGTCTCCACTTCGTCACCTCGCCTTTCACGGGTGGTGTAAGTGGGGTGATGATGGTGTAATGCACCGGCTCCATCAAAAGAGTTGTCGTGACAGGGCTATCTGCAGTGTTTTTCAGCCAGACATCTGTCGCAATGAGCTTCTCAGGCCAAGTGTGTCCAGGAAAGGAGATGCCAAGCAAGGACCTAGTCTTGGACCTGCCTCCATCTGAACCCACAAGAAATGAAGCACAGTGCTCCTCGGTTTGTCCAGTATTGAGATCTTTGACTGCTATCGTAACGGTTTCGGATCCGTCGGCACCATCGTTGATGATCGAAACCAGCTCTTTGTTGAACAGGACTTGAACCCGTCCTGTCTCAGTCGCCTTTTCCATCAAGACTTTGGTGAGCTCAGGTTGCGCCATGTTAAGCATGCTGATTGCTGGGGGTCTGACTGGCGGGCCAGTTGGGTCATGCCTTGGATCTTTCGGAAATGACCCAATAATTTTTCCAGGTTTCTTCCCCCCTTCCTCGTCAGAAATGGGAGGTAGACGGATGTCAAGGCCGGTACTTCGGAACCCGCCGCCCTTGATGATGGCCTCCCAAATGCCGGCTTCTGCCAAAGCGAACTGAGGTTGAGGGTAAAACATACAAGCCCGAGGAAGCTGGGAGAGACCGCTGTCTTTCTCGAGTATGGTGACGCTAACACCTGCTTTGGCCAGACGCAAGGCAGCAAACAGCCCTACAGGACCTGCGCCGACGACGAGGACATCAGGGTTAAGTGGTAAAGATCCCATAGTGTTGTAGATACGAGAGGAGGGGCCAGTATGTGGCGATACAGGTTACCAAACTACTCTTGGTGTAAGATACTAAGAAAGAATCGACTTATAGTACTAAGTTCATACACACACGTGTTTGTTGTTAGAGGCCTCAACAGTTCTTATAGCCACTGAGTTCAGTACAGACAGTCTTCGAGCCCTTATCCTTTCACACTCGTTCGAGGCACATGGCCGAGCGATCATGCGAGGGCCAAGACTGGGTTACGGCTGTTGCAAAATGAGTACTGGATGCCTCCCTTTAGCAGTGCGATTGTCATGTTCCAGGTTTAGCTGATGGAAAAGAGATGCCGACCTTACGGAACGAGGGTGCAGCTCTTGCCCAGGCCACACTTTCATCGCCGAAGTTGCATGTATTCGTCAGCGGACGGCGTGAAGACCGCTCGGCATCGAAATAAGCCCCGAACTTCTGAAAGAAGAAGTTAGAGGTCACCCCCGAACGCCGTAGTCTCGGCTGCAGATGGCCGGGGGGTTAAAGCGCCCCGGCCCGCTAGCCCAGCCGTTTAATGATGCAGTCTAGGCAAACTTTATCTGGCCTCACTCGCTTGCTTATCTCGTACACATCCAATTATCAGCGGTGTCGCCATCCTTGTGTCGCCAGGTAGGCAGCCAACCTTATTCAAGACCGCCCACATCCCGTAGGTACATGGGAGTTCTTAGAGTCGTGTCTATCTCCCTAGTACCTCTGTGTGTTTACAACAGCCAATGTCGAAGAGGTTTGTTAGATTTATAAGCTGTCTTCGGCAATGCCACACGGCAGATCTATTTCGCTACGATACGCTGCGACTGAGCTGGTATGACCGGTGAAAATCTACACGCATGGATGAGTACACCTCAGTTTCCTATGATGCCGTCCCACATCATATACTTGTTCGAACATCTACCCAATTTGAGGAACAATATGGTCTCGACATGATTTAGAATTACAACCTGTATATGATAAAAGAGTGAGCGAGTTATGTAGGAATCACGCAAAGAATTTTCGGGCTGCATAATGGTGAACCTGAATGTAGTGAGCCTGCGATCTGGTGTAAGGTATCACAAGATAATACATGCCCTGTCGTAACGGAGGCCTTCAGAACGTACTAGGATAAAGTTGGCACAAAGCGAATGCGAAAGGTTAATGTCTCTCAAGTACAACTTCTACTAGCCGGCCAAGAGCCAAGGGACTCAATGATCCATTCCCAAATTAGGTGCCTCAAACCCATGAACGGCCGTACAGCAACCAACTACCAACCCCAATGATAGTCCAGCGGAAGACCGCACCGGTTCCCGAGTCACTGCCGACTCGAAGAACAGACCCCACCAAAGACTTGAGCCCAAAGATTTGCCTTCCATCGCGGTCGAAATCAGGCTTCACGTCGCCTAGCCACTGGGACATTTTCAGCTCTGACTCCAGGTATGGCATGTAGCGAACGCGGAAAATCTTGTCAGCCCAGCCAGGGGTCTCGGCGACAGTGCGACGATGCGTGAAGCAGTCAAAGGAAGCTTTACCGCGGTAAGATCCGTGACCAGAGTATCCCACGCCCCCAAAGGGGAAAGTGTGAACTGCGGCATGCATGAAGGCGTCGTTGAGAGTTGCGCCGCCAGATGTGACACTAGAGAGAACTTTGTTGTAATTTCAGTATTAGCATCAATCACGAGGGGTGTCTATACTATCGGTTCTCATACCTTTCTCGTTTTCAGCTTGGCTGCCAAAAGCCATGAGGGCAAGGGGAGTAGAATCGGTCGCATTCGCCACCGCAATCGCATCGTCGATGTTGTCATAGGGTAAGATGGCCCAAATGGGCCCGAATGATTCCTCCTGGACCATGACATCATCTCCGTTCTCCACGAGAACTGCTGTCGGAGCAATGTAAAGATCATTACGGTCTGTTTCTCCGCCTAAGACAATTTGACCACGCGAGCTGTCTAGCATCCTCTTCATGCGATCAAAGTGTTGAGTATTGATGATGCGGCAGAAATCGGGGCTTTCTCTCGCGCCTTTCGGGAAGAAGTCGATATAGGATTCTTGGAGAAACTTGATGAAAGGTTTGACCAGGGGTCTCTCAATTAGGACGTAGTTGTGCGAGACACACACTTGCCCGGCATTGAGCGTCTTCCCCCATAGAAGCCTCCTTGCAGCAAGACGGAGATCTGCGTGACTCGTCACGAATGCCGGATTCTTGCCACCGAGCTCCAGACAAACCGGAGTAAGCGTTTCTGCAGCTTTCTTAGAGATGATCTTGGCCACGTTGACTCCACCTGTGTAGAGAATCTTGTTCCACTTCTCGTTGAGCAGAGCAGTTGTCTCTGGAATCGCGCCATTGACGATCCTGTACGAGTCAGGATCCAGATAGCCCTCGATGATACGAGTGAGGACCATAGCAGTCGCTGGTGCATTTTCGGAGGGCTTTACAACTGCGGTACAACCTGCAGCTATTGCGCCAATGAGCGGGCAGATATTGAGCTGCACGGGGAAGTTGTAAGTGCCGATGATGAGAACCGTGCCAAGGGGCTCCTTTCTGATCCTTGGTCTAAGGAGAGAGAACGGCAAAGCGACGTCAATATCTTTGTCGTCCTTGACCCAAGTCTTCAGGTTTTGAATCGCAAACATGCAGTCGGAGATACTCCAATCGATATCTGAAACGTGTGCATCATGAACTGGTCGGTTCAAGTCGCACTTCAAAGAATCTCGAAGTAGGTCGATGTTGTCCTTCAAGCCCCAGTATAGCTTTCGGAGCTGGGTCAGACGGAACTCGACATCTTTGGTTTTCTTCGATTTGAAAGTGGCTTGAACCACCTTCACGGCGGCTGAAATATTTTCAAGCGTGGTTGATTCAAACGAAGGGATGCCTGAAGATGCACGTGGTTGCTTGTGCGCCATGACGCCGATATTCCGAAGATGTTGGCGATTGAAGTAACAATGTATCAAGAGAAGTAAGAGTTACAAGACGACTGAGATATCTGATGATTAAAATGTCTACTTTAAGGAGGTTTTGGAACTTCATTAGGGCAAACCTTGAGCGCAGATATTCAAAATCATTCGACATCGACAACAGCCGTCAGTCTATCCGCGTCCTTCAGCTGACAAATGCAATAGCCAAATGAGTAGCACAGTAGAGATCCCGTGTTTTAAGTGAGCTATCTGATTACAAACCATATCTCTGGTTTAATCTGGGAATTCGAAAGGATGACATAGCTTCCACTAAGATTCAACTTCGACTCGTTAATACCGTAGTGTGTGCCAAGTAATAGGTAAGTTCATATCTTTGATCTGGCGTGACTATCTTCCAAAGATCCACTTACTCCCAAGTAAGAAGGTCAAATACTGTACCGGTAGGCCTCGGAGTCGACAGATGCTGGTGAGCCGGCACTCTGCCGACACAGGAGCGCCAAGCTTTCGTACGGGACAGCTCAGCTACAGGCATTAGACGCCATGGGTTAGACGTCTCTCAGGCGATACTTACATCGGATCCCTGGATGTTGTGGACAGCCGCATAAACCTTATTTCATTTGCACTACTCGGTTCTTGCTCACGGCAAAATACAACCGGGGCTTATTTTCCTTAGCGACGGACATTATCGATCCAAGTAAATAGTTACTAAGCTGTGATAATAGTACTCCTTACGAACTTGAAGTGATGATACCCTTAATTGACAATTCACCAACGGAAACGGCCAGCGTAGTTATACCCAGTTAAAAGTTTCAAAGAGGCTCTGTGTGTCAATTTGTTTCCGAGTCAAAGATGCAAGTTGACGATGGATCCCAGAGCTCGACAACGATGAACGTCGTCCAGTCTTCTGGCGAAGAAAAACCTCCAGAGGGCGGACAAGAAGCCAGTGAATGGAAGTGGGAAGATGACTCGTCTAACCCTTACAATTGGCCAAAATGGAAGAAGAACTTGCAGTTGGCGATGATATCTATCGTTGGATTTTCCTGGTAAGCCGGCTTTTCTGTTTCGAACTGGCGTCTCTCTGACAACCCGCGTCGCTAATTCTTTTGGTAGCTCAGTAGGAACCTCGATCGTCAGTCCAGCTCGATCGAAATTTGTAGAAGAATTTGGTGTGTCGAGTACGGCTGCATTCCTGCCGCTATCTCTATACGTTCTGGCCCTTGGCTTGGGTCCTGTACTCGGCGGACCGTTGTCAGAAACAGCTGGTAGACAAGCTGTTCACATCATTGCTGTAGTCTTTGGAGGGCTGTTTGCATTAGGATCCGGCCTAACCAATAGTTTTTCTGGACTGTGTGTGATGAGATTTCTGTCAGGGTTCTTCTATGGGCCCGTCTTGGCTATTGGTTCGGGAGTTCTAAATGAGACCTATCTGCCTGTTGAGCGCGGCTTGCCGTCTACGATTTTCATTTTGTCTCCATTTCTTGGACCAGGCCTCGGGTAAGTGAAGTTTGACAGGTGCGAGCCTTGGGTGAAAATCGCTGATGATTTATCTAGTCCAGTCTTGGGGTCATCTCTTGTTGACAGAAAAGGCTGGCGATGGACGCAGTACACTCTAGTGTTCTTCTCAGTCTTCTCTTTGATCTGGCTGTTTCTATCCGGAGAGTCCTATCACCCTGTTCTATTGCGCCGCCGCCGAAAGCAACTTGGTCTCGTCGAACCAAGATCGACTGCGAACTTACAGAAACTGCGACAATTTCTCACCGTTGGGCTGCTTCGACCACTGCATATGCTCTTCACCGAACCGATCGTGGCCATTCTCTCCTTGTATGTCGCATGCATGTTTGGAACACTGTTCATGTTCTTCGGCGCTTTCTTCTATGTCTTTGACAAAACCCATGGCTACACTCTCACTCAGACGGGTCTTGTGTTCTTAGCGATCGCTTTCGGATGCGTGCTTGGCTGTATCACCATGGTTCTTTGCGACCATCATGTCTATCAGCCCAAGGCAAGACCATTTTCCCCAAGCGAAATCCCCCCTGAGCTGCGGCTCTATCCAGCCATGTTGGGAAGCTTGGGCCTTCCCATTAGTCTTTTCTGGTTCGGCTGGACAGCTAGGCCAGACGTCAATGCTGCGGTCCCAATCATCGCAATTGTCATCTTTGGCTGGGGCAATATCACATTGACTATTAGCTCAATCCAATACCTCGGGGACACATATCATCGCTCTAATGTAGCAAGTGCGGCCAGCGCGAACAGCTTAGCAAGGTACACCTTTGCTGCTGCGTTTCCATTTTTTTCATTACAAAGTGAGTTTCTTGCTCAAACTATTCCCTTGATGGAAAAGTCCATAGTGCTGAATCCGAGATCTCGCAGTGTACCAAAAACTCGGTGTCGGCTGGGCAACAAGCTTTCTAGGATTTGTTTCACTGGCATTACTTCCAGGCCCTTGGATATTCTTTAAGTTTGGCAAACAAATCCGTCAGCGAAGCCAGTATGAGACTGCGAGCTATTAGTCGTAATATTTTGCGTTCTTTGGAAAATCCTGCTGCTGACTCTGGTTCGCTTTACTACATTTTGGCCTTCTATTTAGATGAAGAAGGCCACAGCGGACAATGGAACTAGGGGTATTGGTTGTAGTTCAATCGAACACTTTACTTAGTCTGCGAAAATACAGCTCAATCTCCCCGCGACATTGTTGGACCCAAGTTAGATGTAAGATTACTGATACTCAGAGACCAAATTTTCGATCGCGTTTTGAATGTCATCACGGCGGTATCCTCCCAATAATGCCAGTTCCGCAGGGTCAGGTTGATACTCGACCACCTTGTCACCTGCATATAGGGTGGCTCGAGGTAGCAGCGGGTGATCCTGATCCAGTGACTCCAAGAGTTGACCATTCCCGACCGCCTGGAAGAACATCTGAAAGTACTCCGCATAGGTCATGTTCTGGTCGCCAACCAAAATGGCCTTCCCTGATATAGCTTGGCTGTTCTCCAAAGCCCCCGCGATGGCTTCGGACAGTGATTGCGTGGAAATGAAGTTCAGCCCTCCAAGCGGAGCGAAAAGAGGAATGGGCAAATTCTCTCTGGCGTAGTCGATGTAAGCCCGAAACATGGGTACGATCATGCCCGGAACATTCCCAACGATGAAGGGTGCATCTAGACTGCAAACGTGGAACTCGGGCCCAGCTAGCGACGTAAGTCCATCCGCAGCAAGCTTTCTTGATCGGACGTATGGACTAAATGAGATTGACTCCGGTATGATATGCGGATAGGCGCTGCCGATATGAATAAACTTCTTGACTCCAGCTTGTTTAGCGAGTTCTCCGAACTCTGGTATGGCCTGGCCGTTGACATGAAGATAGTGCTCATCCGCATGTTGTCCCACAGGCACATGCCGAACGTCGCTGCCAGCCGTAAAGACAACTGCTTCAAATTTGGAGAGGATTTCTATACTGAAATCCCCGTTCAAATAGTCGCCTTGAATAAAAGGCAACTTGGACAATGCGGGAACGTTGCTGGGCCTTTTTCGTCCGGCAATAGTGACATCGCTTCCTTTGGATCGAAGATACAAAGCAGCATGGCCTCCAACCAAACCAGTACCGCCAATGACGAGGATTCTTTTTGCCATGTTTCAGCGGGTGAGATATGATCGTGATTCGTATTGCTGTTGATGTTTCCATATCGTACGTCCTGACTAGAGGAGAGAATATTCATCGTCTTATATTTCTCTCTACGAGAACATGTCCTCCGTGCTTACTCGAATAATTTGTGCTCCATCACATAATTACATACACCTAATAGATTTACTTCAAGCTCGATTTATAAGCCGAGAGAGAATTTCAAAGCTTCAATCGTGTCGAAACTAGGGGGGATGCTACAACGTGTCGCGGGAAGCGCGGAAGCCGCGCGCCGGGATTAGGATCCCGCAGTTAGTTAGATGAGATGAAGTGCAAAATGCAATCATTGCAGCGACCGATCCCAAAAGTAGGATCTTGGCATTTTCAATCTTTCAAAATGACAGCTTGGCTGAAATTTCCGCCTATTGCTATTTATCATGGATCGCCCCATTGGAGAGACACATTGGCCGGCAAGCCTCTGAGGAAACCAATGACCGTGACACTGGTAGCTTTAGGATTCCATGTCAAATCTCCTCTTGACCCTGGAAAAGGTGTCACAGGCAACACAAGGTTTTGGTAACCTTCCGTTCCGCATAGCAGCGCATCTGATCAGAATATATTAGACCCTCGCATCAATGCAGATAGTCAGTATAGTCGCAGTTGATCGCAGTTGAGCACGAAGATGCCGAGAAGGGCTGATAAAGAGAGGAGCCTCAAGAGGACATGCATTGATATGCCTTGTTTTACAAGCTACTCACATACGTTGGCACGGCACGGATAGCTAGCTGGAGAAGGCTCAGCTAACTGGCAGGCAATTTCTTACGGAACAAGGAGTGACGAATTTTCGCAAAGCCGCTTGCTGGAGGACTCACACAATGTTAGTTTGCAGGCAATTACTAGGATGTCGACGATTTAAGGATATTTAGAGGAATACATGAGTGACTTCTAACCGGGGCATTTGGATAACAAAGATCAAAGAAGCTCTTCTCGGATAAAACATCTAGCTAGGGTCTTAAGTTTGTGCAACCAGATACCCCATAGAGACTAAAGATGTACCAGTTGGAAGGGGTGAAGCTCCATTTACATTCAGCATCATAGTATCACTTCATTGGCAACTGTTCATGCCACCCTAAATAACAGCTGAAAACTCCTCTCTGCCGTCCCCTTCATTGGTAGAACAGATATAAGAATACGGCCCGAGTTCGGATCGTCGTTAATCAGTTCCAGCTTAATTGCAGTGAACCAGAATCATGTATGAGCTTTGACCATTGAGCCCGAACGACTCGCACACCACCCGAGCCGCTGCCGTCTTTGCCGGTCGACGGGAGCAGAGTACCAGGCGCGCTCCTTTATCAATTAATGCTTTGCTGACCCGCATTTTGGCTGATGCGTCCTCCTACCTTACGGAAAGATTGGATCTAGATTAAGACTGGAGTCCTGCTGGTTCACAACACATAGCTCTATCTCACTGTTGGCGTATTTCGAGCGTCATTTCCCAATTTGGTTTTGTTGTTAAGGGAAATTTTCATCAGGTTTGCCATTCGCCGTGCGCATCTCTCGCGGAACGAGGAGCCGTCATTTCCAAACATAGTAAGGATAGTGTGATTCGGGGCACATCAAGTACGGCGTGCATGCCGGTAGAGACTCAAGAATACGACGCAGATCGGGTACGATGCCGAGCATGTAGGTGTACCGAAGGCGCAATACAACGTGAGCACTGCGATCCAGCTGCATGTGCCTAATCAATCCAATGCCGAGCCGCCTTTCCCAGATCAGCCGGTCACCTTCGGTACCATAGATTTACACTATGCGGTTTAGTCTGGGGGCTTCTCCACACTCTCCGTAATACATGCCGCCAGAATGCGACAGGGAGCATCAGGGGATTGCAGGTTGAAAGCTTGCGGGGGAACCCTTGAACCATTGCCGTTCTAAAGAGCCATCGCCTGCTGTAGCATGAGTCTAACGTCCTGCTTCGTCACAATGATCCGGCCGAGGGGATTGAACCAACTCTGCCTTTATCCATCTCCTCATTCAAACAAAGTGTCCGCCCATAGAGTTTTGCCTAAATTCCCCTGCCTCGGAAGATGGTATGTTTCGTCCAAATGAGAATATGGACATCAAAAATTTGGCTCACAGGAAAATTGGGCACGCCATGTCTCGGTGATTGATCTACTTACGTCTCGAGATGCCAAGAGAATTGTATAAGATCAATGTTCGCCTGCGTCGATTGCCGAACTCTTGGCAGTCTTGAACCAACCGATTTTCACTTCGCCCACTTTGGCCTTTTACTTTCAAGATGGTTTCCATTTGCTCCCTGATCTTGAGCCTCTCGACTATTTCTACATGCCTCGCTGCCCCGGCGATCGGACCAGCTGAGTTGCTGCCTCCTCATGTTGAGCGACGAGGCCCTTCCGACTTCTTCCTGGGACCCGACCACCCCCTCATGCTCGCACGCCGCAATGAGTCTCTCGAAAGACGAGGCATGACTCTTGAGGAGCGCACCAACTACGTCCAAAACTACCAGACTGGTGGCACTGTCAACTTCACGCCTTCGGGCAACAGCTTCAGTCTCAACTTCGATACCACAGACGATTTCGTTGTCGGCGTCGGTTGGAATCCAGGTTCTACCGCCCCCATCACTCACTCCGGTTCATTCGCAGTTACCAAGGGTCTTGCGACCCTTTCAGTCTATGGCTGGACCACCAATCCGCTTGTGGAGTACTACGTCATTGAAGACTCTGCCGGATACACTCAGACCGGGACGAAGAAGGGCACCGTGACCAGTGATGGTGGCTCTTATACCATCTGGGAGAATGTGCGCACCAACGCCCCATCAATCCAGGGCACCCAGACCTTCAACCAATACATATCGGTTCGCAACAGCGGTCGTACAAGCGGTACTGTGTCTATTTCCAACCACTTCAATGCTTGGAAGAGCTACGGTATGAACTTGGGTACGCTCAACTTCCAGGTCATTGCTGTCGAGACCTGGAATGGTGCTGGCTCGGCAAAGCAGACTGTTACCAACTAGTTGCACCATGGCTTTTTATTTCGCCCGTATGCTGAGGCCAACTTATCTGCAATTCATTCAACATCGGAAGGCACTTAAGAGAGCTGTCAGCCTCAGAACACCGGGTTACCTTCTATTGTATCTATTTTCTTCTGGGTCACGTTATGGCCAAGTGTCAAATACATCCTGTCACATACATCTTCGCAGGAAAACATCAATCTTGAGGATTCACTGGCTTTGTTTTCTCGATTAGAGTCTATGTGTCCTGAAAAGTCCATTTTCGACATTTCGCCCCTAACTCCAAATCCTCGTTTCATACCTACAAGCCTAGCCACCGTTGGCTTAGAAAGTTTTCAGGTTTTCAAACTGTTTGCAAGATGCCTCTGACATAGTTTTCAAAGCTTGTGAACTCCACGTCTGGATACAATTCCCTCGCATCAAGATACCCAAGATAGCGTGCATACTCAGGGGTATTCTCACCTCGGATACCAAGCAGATTCCGATACTCTGCCATACCAACCCTGGGGTTGACTACAATGTCCTTGCCCATGCGACCCTGAGAGATGACGCCTTGCAACTCTTCTTTGGTTATCTGGGCCATTTGTTAGTTTTCTATGTTTTACAAAAGATGAGGGTCCAGTGTGCGTACGAATTCTCGTGTCACAGTTTCTCCGGACACCTTCTCGAGAATGTCGAAGGCTTCATTCTGTGTCATGACTTCCCCATATGCAAAGACCATCTTGTTCAAGGTTCTCTGGTCGGCGATGATCCGGCTGACAAAATTGCCAATGCCACGATTATTGGTCAGTGCCCAACGAGTGTTGCCGTCCCCGATCACACGCGTTGTGCAGTAGTCTTCTACCATTGGGCGAAATCTGCCTGAAGGTACAGCAGGCAATGTCAGCTGATACCACCATCCAACGTCGATGATGGTGTAAGGCAGATGGAGGTCCCAGATACGGTCGACGAACTCCTGTTTCTGCGATGCCGGTGTTCGAATTAGCAATAAGGTAGTCTCAACAACAATTTTGAAAACACTTCAGATGGAGTATGGTTATTCTTCGGTGCCCTACCTTATCCCTGAGCATCATGACGCCCCGGGGTGCGCAGATGGGACCCCAAAAGCTTGGAATGTATCGACCAACTTTCGCCTTGCTCGATGCTTCGATAAGATTCATCTCCTCCTGAAATGTGAACAAGGTCAAGCACGAGATGACGACGTCCATGTTAGTGAGGACTTCGGAAATTGCCTCGATTGGCCCATCTAGCTCAATTGCCTTCACATCAACGCCTCGCTTTGTGAAGTCAATAAGCTCAGGCTTCTTTATCGAGGAGGGTCTCGATAGAGCTGTAACTTCCTGTCGCCAAATGAGTTAGTTGTGCCTACGTTCCAAGTGTAGAGATCCAACGAAATCCAACTTACAAAGAGCTCGGGACTTTTCAACAGCGCATTCACAATGGAAGAGCCTGTGTTCCCAGTAGCGCCGGCTATGGCGACTTTGATTTTGTTGGCCATGGTGTCGTCTGAACGTTCTTCGTCACTCGAGTATGTGGCAAAGGGATTGAATGACACTGTCTTAGGTAGACGATTACTACCATTCACAGGCGATAGGTATGGTTAAATAGACACCATTTGAGTCCGCAGAGGTTTTACTACTCGGAGACATAATAGGCTTGCTTGAATTCATCCAGGCGTAATTATAGACCGAAGTGTTGAAATGGTAGCTTGTCTCAAGTTTTGGAGTCGTGGGATTCGGCCGAAAATCGGTCGAATGCTTGTCGGGGGCCGCGTCGGGTTGCGACTAACAACCCGAACGGAACACATATCCATAGTCATTCAGTTAGCACCAGGATTAGTGTAGTAAGAATAAGGGCCCTGGCTATGGAGTTCATGTTTCGATATTTGATGTCATCCGCGAACGTTGCGGAGCTCTTCCATAAATTATTTTCATTTCTATTCCATCCAGTCATCACTCCCCGCCGCAGCATTTCTTGCCCCGATGTGCCAAAGTACCTTTCGCATGATCCTGGCATTGCATCAATAGACGCCGTCTGACTTTGAGATACAGGATGCGGAAATCCCGCCGTTCGTGAACTTGAAGCACATCCGTCATTGATTGAGTGAGATCTCGTTCTCGTACCCATTGTACTTGCCTAAGATGAAAGAAAAGTAGGAGAATTACTTCGTTGGAAGTCATGGTACAGACGGTCTTGCCTTCTCTTCAATACGATGGCGCCAGCTTCTACCCCAGAGTGCGACTGCCCAAACACTGAGAGCCCCGACCACCAAGAAGCCAGCAGAGATGGTGCTGAACCATCCAACCCCAATAACCTTGATTGCTGGAAGTACGACAGCCGATCCAGCAGCACCAAAAAGGTATCTTACCATAAAGTTGCCCGCAATCACCTCCGCGCTGCGTCCTTGTATTACGTCCAAGCAGTACGTGTTCAAACTGGGGAAACAGAACAGCTGCGATACACCCCCCAGGAACATGAAAACGACGGGTACAGCAATTCCACCAACGCGCTGCTGGACTGTCCATCCGTAAATGAGCATACATCCCGGCAGCACGGCTCCCAAGAAGGGAAGGCAAGAGCGCAGCCGGTCTTCGGAAATGCGTCGTCCGTGACGCTCGGCTATCCAGCGCCGAACTGTATAATCGGCATAGCGGCCACCTACGAGGGTACCAGCGAGATAGCCGCAGCCCGGAGCCAAGTAGAATAAGCCCGATTGCGCCGGCGACGTCAAAGAGAAACGTGGGTTGAGAACGTATCGGATCGGGGTCAGCATGCCGTACATGTTCCAAACGAGCGAGCCACTGGCGATGGCCACCAGGATGAGGTTCGGAAACTTGAATAGTCGAACAACTCTGACCGGGTTCGTCATACCCCATAGCACGCTGACCTTTCTACTGAATGCAAGCCCTTCGAGGTCTGCTTTTTTGAGTTCTTGTAGCGTCTCTGGCATGAACAAAATAGCACCTCCGACGCCGACGCCTGCGAGCGCGGTTTGAAGCCAGAAGATGGCGCGCCAGGATGTGTAGGTCACGATGATGCCTCCAAGAACTGGGCCAATTGTCGGTCCAATGAGTGTGCCGGATAAGAACCAACCCATCGCAGTCGCGCGTTCTGTAGGATGATACAAATCGCCAATCACAGCGGGACCGGTTACGAGAAACGATGTTCCGGCAAAAGCGGTAAGGATGCGGAACACGAAGAAAGCCGGCACGTTGGGACTGAGTGCTGTGCCGATCGAGCACCCCAGAAACAATGAAGCTGTCACCATACACGTCTAGATCAATGTGTCAGCCATATCCCCTACATTGATGAACAGGCGACAGCTAGTTGACAACGGACTCGTCGCGAGATGAGAACTGGGGTTTGTAGGGAAACTAGTTACCCATTTTCGGCCGTACACTTGGCTCAATGGTCCCCAAAAACAGGGGCTAATGGCCATAAAGACAAGGTACAACGCATTGCTAAGACTGATAATGTCTCCGCTAGTCTTGTACTCGGCTGCGACCTCAGGGAGCGCTGACAAGACCGCCGTGCTAGAGATTGGTGACAGCAAACCACACCAGGAAATGACGGCAACAGTGATGTGTTTTCGGTGCTTCGAAAAGCGGTTGTAAATCTCGTAGGGCACTTCCACATTGGATTGATGACGGGCCACTGGATCGTCTTGGTAATTGAGGACTCCGGATGGAAGCTTTGTCAAGCCTGGTTGCGACGAATCATCTACGACATTAGGGTGAGCTACCGAAGTTTGCAGCTCCACTGGCTGGGCCAAGACGAACCTCCTTTGGCAGTTTTGGACTTCGCAGGGATGATGTCGGCATACTCCTCAATGTCGTCATCGCGCCTATCTGAGGAAGTTCTCTGAGATGAGTCTCCTTGTTCGTGAATGCTGTTGTCGATTGCCATTGTGGGCCATTTGTTCCCAGACGAAGATTTTCATCCAGCGTTCTTCTAATTGAATGGTACAGGAAAAGTCGACAAAGACGAGAAGCAAAACTTGTTTCCGCGGCGGACGGAAATGGGCCACTGATGTGGCGGCCGATATCCGTGACTAACCCTTCACTAACTGGGGCCGACTCGGCAACACCCGAAGCCTGGCTCCGGACATCGGGACTGTTGCACCTCTCGGAGGGACGATGCTGGCATTCAAGCGCAAATCCAAGGCGTCTGGGATCTCCGGATCCGCAGATATTGAGTCAGGTATACCGGCGTGAAGGCAAGTGTCCGAAAACCACAGTCCTCGCAGTCAAAAGTACAATCATATTTACTCTTGCCCTCTAAGATGGCAATGGTTCCAGATCTTCTTTTATTAATTGTCTATTCCGCTGTCATACCATTGATCTATTTACTTTTGGTTGAGATGAGAACCAGTTCGCGCACACTACAACTAACCTGCCGGATGGCCGACCTGGACGGGTGCTCCGACGCCGGACCCGTCCTGTAACCGAACTGGAATTTGCTCCACCGCATTGGTTGACGCTGCGGAAGATGCGTCAAGTTCCGACGCCTCGGCAAGGAATTCTTATCGTCGGCTATCCGAAAACATGACTTTGAAAGAAGATTGTCGCGACATCCACCAATGAGTAGCCGGTTTAAGTGGGCTGTCCCGTATTGCCATGGTAAGTCCGGTGAATCCCCCAAGCCTCTTGACACTTGTTGGAACTTGGCTGGACTCTGGAGTCTGGACAGGGGACGGTGACACAGCGTCTGCGTAATTGTCGGAATACGCTTCCATTGAAGACACAAGGATACTGTGCATCTCGGAAGCACTGCGCGATGCAATTGACGTGGTAGGTTCGGCGGTAGAGTCTTTGCTCCTGAGGAGCTTTAAGTGGTCTACCGCATGACACTTCGTCACACGGGACGCTTTATTGGATTTACTAGTCCTTGGGAGCATTTTAATGCCGTTGTCTTTCACAGAGATGGCGGAGAGTTGCCAAGACTCCCCGCCCGGGCCGAATCTTGAACTTGCCGGCATAAATGAGCTTTGTCGGCTCCCGGGGGTAGCCGAAACTAGCAATCATCATAGTCTTGCAACAGCAACCCCGACAAGAAGAGACCGTCCCCGCTCCGTGACCGCCCGGCATTGATTCAACCCCGGAATCGGACGGTGGTCGTTGACATTGGCGAAGAAAAGCCCCTCCCAAAGGCCGAACGGCACGGGATGGCGTGCTTTTGAAGCGGGTATAGGATCCAGCTGTGAATGGCCAACGGTAATTAACCTTCTCAAGCACATTGCCAGATGGGGTAATGAGGAGTACCAAGCGGAAGAGGTTTGCTGGGTCAGGCACAGCAGAGAGATGAACGTGGAAGAAAGTTCCATATTGCTTAAGCTTTGAGGGCGAATATTCACAATGTTGAAAACACCTGCAGGTAGGCTAAGATACGCGATACGAGCATTGCCCCTCGACGTACTCACCAATTCTTCCTAGCGCAGACAGCTCCAACAACAGACATTCACATGCACATAAGCTCAATTCGCCAACTTCGAGGAATAATTAAGCCGACCGTGAGCGGCTCGTACCACTAGGAAAGAATACTTGCCAGGTGCCTTTCTCGGTGTAGTGCCTGGCGATTCGGCAAGATGCACTTCTTTAGGCGACCGAACCAATAGCGCCAAAGTGGTGTCCCGGTGTGCATGAAGAATCCTGTCTCCAACCCCTTATCGAGCTCCCCACGTGCTCCATCGAGTGGCTGACGACAGTCCTCGAATTGCACCCTCTCTCCAACACGCCGCGGCCTTCCCAGGCTGCAGGCAGTAATCTCCCGCGCGATGGGTGTCCCGCAGTGCACTCAGTGTACCAGCTATTTGGTAACGGGCCCGTTTGGAAAGACCCTTTAATTCGAACCCCATCGCCACGTTGTGTCACGGCCGATCCGAACCTTGTCGGACTCACGGACGTGGAGCGGCTCCTGGGCATTTCACCTCCCTACATTGTCCAAACTCATGCAATAATCATTTCCGAGTCATGGCTGTCGATGTTGAAGAGCTCATTCTCGCTCCTTTTCGCGAAGTGGTAGAGAGAGGGGAGGAGTCTGCGAAGAATGCACACGATGCACAAGATGATGATCTAGAAACATCCCGAGAGATGGCCAAGTCGGCAAGCATAATCGCAAAAGAAGGCCAAAGGGCACTGAAGAGATTACAGCCTTTGTGGAATAGCCAGTTCGAAAAGCATGGAGATGTCTTCAAAGACACCATCGCCGAGAATGGTAAGTTGAGCCATCGAATGCCTGGAAGGTTATCAACTGACTGATGTTCGGGTTAGATGACTTGGCGGAGAAACGGAGAGCACTTGAAGAATTGCTCTACGACTTTGAGGATTACATAGAGTTGGATACTTTCGACTCGGCGAAGTTTACCGATATTCAGGCTGCGACTCGAAGCTTTGCTCTAGTGGTTTTGGACGCTATCCAGAGGGTGAAGATCGACGTCAAGACTTCGACCACGCCGATGCACAAGTCCCCGCCATTACCGCCTCTACCGCCATTACCACCACAGCTGGCTCAGTCACTAAGCGCCAGCCCGCAGATTCGGCCAGGACCGCCTTTGCGAGGTGGAAGCCTCGGAGCCACCAATACATCATCATTTCCTGCCGTCCCGCGGCAACCCAAGCCGTCAGTGAGCCGTAGTCGCACGAGAGGCTCCCATGGATCGTCGGATAGTGCGACCGTGAGGCGGGCTCACTCTATAGCTGAGTCAACAGATTCAGATCCTGCGTCATCTCGTGGATTCTCAGGCGCTGCTTCTTCCAGCAGAGAGGGCCGACGACCGTCATCCCCAGGTCTTCTCAGTGACGGAATGGGCAAGCTGAGGATTGTCACATCGCCAGAACCCTTACAACCCCGGACATCAGATTGGGTTGAAGAACAGACCTCTGTTCCGAAAGCTAGGCGACCTTTCCGTGGAAGCATCCCCGAAAATTCCGCTGTTAGTGATGATGCATTCAACGATGGTACATTCGTACCCCGAATTCACCGCAGAGGCTTCGACACAGTGACGCCACAAAGCTCAGTATTTGATCCAACAAGCCCTTCGACTACAAACAGAACGTCGGTGTACTCCGATGTTCCAACCTTATCTTCCAACGTAACTTCGCCTCAGCCTCCAACCATCGATGTGCGGATGTCACCGAGCGCAGGAATAAAATCAGATTCGAGTCTTGCCATCGATTTCCCATCTTCTGGTCTTTTCACAGATGGACTGATGCTGGCTGATGAGCAAGCAGCCTCAGAAACTAGTACGCAACACTTGAGATCCATCTCAATAATGGAGAAGGAAGAAGGATGTTTGATAGGGCCGAAGAGTTCGTTTCATCAGCTCAAGGGATTCTGTGACGGCGCACAAACATTTCGCAGAGGAGGATATTGGCATGGCATCAAGCAGACCATGACTTGGGTAAGTCAAGCCTCACACCCCGAACACATTTGGAAGGCACGTGGTCCAGCTTGAGAACAGTACGGCTAAAACAAGAGCAGGGCGAGCCACTTCCAATCGGCCGGTGCATGGATTGCGAGTATCATCATTTGAACAGATCGCTAACTCTAGACAAAGAGGGTGACTGTAAGCCAACCAGAGTTCCGATTGATTTGCTTTGCTCATGCTGACGTCTCCAAGCTCGAGCAAACTTTCTGAAGTATGGCATACTCTACCGTGTGCGTTTGCTGGTCAAATCTCATATCGCGGTGAAAACAACAGCGGAGATCCGGTACGCGTGTCTGTTCTGTACCCATATCGGACGCACCGTCCACGAGGGGGACGCAACTGTCTTCCAGAGCACAGATCAGCTTCTTCAACATCTCTCTCGCCATCCACAGCCTCTTCCCGAAGTTTCTGGCGTTACTGTCTTGTATGGTCAAGTCGACAAAGACCATGCTCAAATCGAGGACTATGACGTCCATTTCCCATCGCCTCCAGCTCCAAATTCATTCCCCGACAATGACATTCTCACCCAGTTTCCCGTCGCCACGGCTTTGAAGAGCCACGTTCAGCGGAGAGGCGAGAACTTGTTGGGCCCTGATGGTAGCTCAAATGTGCTCACATTCTTCGTTGGCGCAAAGATTGTCGGTGTTGAATTTCCGGAGCAATGGGGCGGCAAGTGGTGCACCGGTTGGCACGACGGCATTCAAGGACCCTTTCCAGCCAAATGCGTTGAAATTGAGAGTCCAAAACAGAATGAGATTTCGTTCCAAGCTACCAGCGCGGTATCGATTACCACGAGATGGAGATGGGACCCTCCCGATAACTCGAGAGCAGGCTGGCTGACGTTTGGGAAGGGGGAGGTGATCAGAAACGTTGGGTGTAAGTGTTGTTTCCCTGCCTTGAGTGACTGGTTAGGCTCCATGCCAGTGCTAACCTAAGCATCTTCAGGGCTTTACCAGGATCATTGGTGCTGGTCTGGAACGAACAGCAAAGGGAAGTTTGGCATCTTCCCTCAGTCACACATCAGCCCTCAGTCTCTAAAAGAGGGCTATTTACCGCCAGTCTTGAAGCGAACACAACCCAGCGGACCCATGAGGTTGTTTAGTCGAAGAAGAAAAAGTACTAGTACAGCCTCCTCTATGAGTGGCGATGCTTAGTGTAGAATGATGTGTGCAATGATTCCATGCGTCACTCCTCCCCACTACTATCTGGAATGGCGTTGATCTTCCCCAGAATATTTCAGAGTGTCTGTTACCCCAATCGCCAATCTAAATCAGCACATCTCTATTTGTGGCAAAATCTTCAGAAACTACCAAGAAGACTTTTGAAATGCAGTAGGAACCAGACGTCGTGTTCGAACGTGAAGATTGTGGTACGAGAAGCCATCCTGAGCAGTGGCCCCCACTGATCATTTTCCGCAAAATCTTTCGATCAGCAACTCGAGTTTCGGGGTGTGAGATTATGAGACGCAGCGACTCATCAAGCATCGGAGCGCTGGATTAGGCACGATTTGAGCCAGAGAATAATTATGCAAGTACTCGATACCTCGATCATTGAATATAGTAGTAGGAATTCCCGCGGTCCTAGAGCTCGGAGGGTATCTAGTACATCGTATTCACTCATACATCGGAAGATAGAGATATAATTATGGGGAGAAGGAAGATCATCGCGTTTGAACTTCACGGGAAAATAGGGTAGACAAAGCCCATTGTTGGGTATGCCTTAGCATTAGCACTCGCTGGTAGGTAAAATAAGGACAGCGAGATAGATCCCTTACGTGCGTTACAATTCAACGGGCAACATTCCTAATAAGCGGCATCATCTAAGACCAGCCAGGCCGCTATTCTTATTGGTGAGGGCCTTCATAGGCTGAAGCAGACTGTCTCACAGTTTCAAGACAGTGGAGGAACGAACAAAGGTACTTCAGCACGTGGGAAGTGTGGAAGGTTAAATTGTCGCGAAATTTCAGGATTCACGATAAAAAGCAACTTGCGGGCAATGCCCGCAAAGTGACCGTCTTGGGGTTCATCGATAGGTTTGCCGGTGTGCCGTCTCCGTTTCGAAATGATGAGAGTCAGCAACCCGTATTCTTTCCTCGCGATATCGTGATCTACAATCATGTTTTCCATAGGTGATCTGACGCGATTTGAACTAGCCGTTGGTTCGCTGCTCCAGTGCTCGCGATAACGGAGCAGCGAAGGAAGAACGCCCCATCCTAGCATGATCCCAGCCGTCAATCCCGATTGGGTTAACCAACAGACGCCAACCTGCACGTTAAGGCGGCCGATCAGGGGAACGGCAGGGTTATGCCGCATAACGGTCTCGAATTAGGTGTGCCCATTCCGTATCCATAATTACGAGCCCAACTCAATGGTGGAAATTATTCCATTGACTTTTTGGGCACTCGGGATGAACGGCATGGGTCTGCTCATCTCCGCGCTCAGGTCGCGCCCGGAACAACGCGAAAACTTGGGGTTAAATCGCAGGTAACCTATCCCATCATGCATACAGATACCAGGTTCCCCGTCGTCAGGATATTCTGACGAGTACTCACACATGCAGGATGCGAATTCGAGCCGCTTGTAAATGGAGGGAGTCCAGTAGCAAGGCTTCAACATTAGTCTATAAAAACGTAATTCAAACTTGTGCGAAGACAACGCCAGACATAACCCATCCGATTTTTGTGTGATATAATCCTCAATTCCCAGCCCCTCCAAATGCACTTCGCTAGTTTGTCGCTACTCCCTTCATCGTAGCCGGTTGGTATCATTCGGGTTTCTCAAAACAGCTCTAAGGAAAAAAACAAGATTCGTGCGTGCATCTAAATCTTGCTTAGAAGAGCATGTAGGCGGCGACGGCGACGGAGCCGAAGATGGCAAAGGTGGACTTGATGGCAGAGGCGCTGCTGGGAGCAGAGGTGGAAGTACCGGAGGCAGCGGAGCCAGTGGCGGTGCCGGAAGCGGTACCTGAGCCGGAGGCGTTAGAGGCAGCGGTTCCAGAGGCCGAGGCAGTGGCAGAGCCGGTGGTCACTGTGGTCACGGTGGTCAGGCCGGAGGTCTGGGTGACGGTGGCAGTGGCCGCAGAGCCGGAGGCCGAGGAAGACGAACCAGTGGCAGAGGCAGTGGCAGCAGAGCCGGAGGCGCTGGCCGACGCAGTAGCGGAGCCAGAGGCAGAGGCGGAAGAAGAGTCTAAGTCACGGAAGGTCAGCGTGATTGCTCACGACCATTGGAGCAGAGAATTGTGCGATCTTTACGTACCGTCAGAGCCAGTGAAGCTGAACTCGTTGGACTGAGCCAGGATACCAGAGTTCTGGGGGTCGACGGAGACGAGGTTGATGCGGTAGGCATCGCCGGCGGCGACCTTGGCGCCCTTCAGCTCGTACTTGCCATCGGCGGCCTGGACGGTGGCGATGGTCTCAGAGACCTCGGGGTAGCCGGACTGGTTGACGATGACGATCTCGAAGCTCTTGGGGTCGCTGGAGACGGTCTCCCAGGTGATCTCGTTGGTCTTGGACAGATCCCAGTCATCACCCTTGGCGGGCTTGGTGACCTTGACGGCCTCGGCAATGGCCAAGAAAGAGGTGATAGCGACGGCGGTCTTGGAGAACATGTTGTCGGTCTGAGTGAGAAATTAGATATAGTTTGTTTTTTGGTGTTTTGTTGAAGTTTTCCGGTATTAGAATAAGTAGTGTGTCTGAGCGAGTGACAAGAACGAACGTCCAAAATTGATGAATCTGAGAAGTTGACCGAACACCACAGGGGAGATTGAGCTTCCCCCCTCAAGCTTTATAAACAACCCATTTGTAGACGATCCCTGTCGATAGTCCGGACGAGTCAGGCTTGGTGCTCCCACCCCTCCTCCTCCTCCTCCACTCATTAGTGCCACCCCACCGCCCCATCTCGTATGCAAAACCGACTTTCAGAGAATTTTAGATTGCTGTTAAAACCATCAATTCATGGTGGGTTGGTTTCTTTTCTGCCAGCCGTGACGTAGGCGACTCCCTGCTTCGGGCGTGCGCGAAGGAAGCAAATGGCATCCACTGCAACTCGTAAAAAGCAAAGGCCGTCGGCCGGTATTGCCGAGACTATGGCCCATTGCTGCCAATAGAGTTCCGTGTTTTTGTTGTGATAGCCAGAGACATCTTGTTTATGAAACTTTAAGCTCTTTAGACAAAAAATTAAGAAAAAAAAAAAAAAAAAAAAAAGAGAAAAAAAAAAAAAAAAAAAAAAAAAAAAAAAAGAGAGAGAGAGAAAGACTCACTAGGAAAGGTCAATGACTTCAGGCTTTCAGCACGAATGCTTTCTTGTCCTCAGGTCCAATCAGGAAACCTCCATTTGTGCCCATCCCCATCATACAAACCCAGGCGAGATGAGGTACACCCATGGGCAACGCTGTTGGGGTTGTGGCTGGCAGGCTAAATTCAGTAACCCCCCTTTTAGCTCGGTTGTACGGTACCTTGCATGGAAGAGCCGCCCCCGTGCAGCACTGATTTCCACCCTAAAGAATCTAGTGTAGTAAACAAAACGGGCTGTTCTCTTCGGGCTCTCCTCTTTCTGTGCCTCTTTTTCTCGTCTAGGTTGCCAGATACGCACGCACGCAGCAGGCCGGGTTGGGCGTGATTGTCAGATTTGTTGGCACCGGGCAGCGAAAAGCCATCGTTTTCCTCGTGTATGTACTTTTCCGAGGCGACGATCAGTGGCAACGGGCCCTGTCATCTCGGTGGACAGACCTCGAGCCTGTCACTTGTCAATCCAAATTTGACACAACCCGACCAGTTGGAGGCTCGTCCAGTTGTCTTTTCGGTGGGCACCGCCAAGCTGGTTCAAAAGTTCCGACGGCGGAGTTCCTGACAGCTGCAGCCTGCAGCGGGATCAGTAAGTGTGACTAGTAGCAAGGACTTGGCGTCATACCAGCCCACCTGCACTTGGGGCAAAACTATTGATAGAAGGCTCTACCTTAGCCGCAAACGAGCCACAGTAGCTCTTCGGGGGAATTCCGGGCCATTGTCTCGTATTTGGAAACAACTCTTCGTATCTATCGTGTTATCTTCGCAAAGTGGCTGCCATCTTCGCCATCGTGCTTTCCAGAGTGCCGGAGAACACACACTGCCGCCGCTACAGCCGCTGGTGGAGTGAGTTGTCATGGTCAAGGCGACCCCAACGCGCATCAAATTCCCGGCACGGTGGTCTTCGGAACCCGAATGGGGTCTTGATGCAAGCACAATCTTAGCCGCGGCGCGAGATTGAGACTTGATGAGACTTGATAACCGCATGCCGCCCATGCAGAATGGTTATTGAGATGACCTTAATGATAATTACCCGATGCTGCTTCGAATTCTATCACTTTTGTGTACTACGTAATAGCCAGCCTGGGAAGAGAATGATGCGCTCTCATTCCCGCTATCCGTTCTCAGGCAAGGGAATTACTTGAGAACAACTGAAAACATCGCATACTTCTTGCAATTGTTAACCAGCGCTTGGTTGGGTTTTGTTGGCACGCCCTAGGGTAGTTAGCCGGCAGCGTTGAGACAAGAACACAGCAACATAGTCTTTTCTTCTAGGTCTACCAAATTGCCTCCCATGATGTTTTCCGGAGAGAGATCAAGTGGCGCGGGAAGTCCTTACACCTTGCAAGATGACTTGATCCCTTAGACGCCAGCTACGATTGGCGTCATGCTGCAAAGGACCAATACTTTTCCATGAAATAAGAGTTGCGGACATCTAAAGTGGATTATCGAAACCTTTGATCATTCATCTATTGAACCCAAATTCAGCTGGGTGTTACATATTACTCGACGATTGATTGAGGCTCGGGCTGGCAAAGGAAAGCTACCAGTCAACCTTTATAGAATAGGTAGATGACGGAAGGTTTTACTATTCAGAGGCATAGTTCAAACTCGTGGGAAAAGAGGCATCGCAGTATCCCTGGAATAACACTAGAAATATCCAATCCTGAGCCCCCATTAGCTGGAAATGAATCACAATGTCGATTGGTGGTATCATGCACGTAAGACTTGCCATTTCGCTAGCATCTATCCGAGCAAAAGTCACTAGTTTCAGCACCGACGTCAACCTAGACATCATTTCTTTGACACAGACACATCAAGAGCCTGCCTCACGTGCACGATAGACATCTTTGAGCTATCAATTTTCGAACTCCATAAGCAGATGTCTCACATTCTCAACATTCATTTCATGCTCGCGTGTATTATGATGTTCACTTTTTCAAGCACAGTGTGGTTTGATGGCTCCTGACTTGTGAATCTTTTCAGGCATCATTAACAGATTCGATTTAGTATGCATGTGTTCACGATACCATAAGGTTTTATGACCCATTGCGTCCGTAACTGGCTCTAAAACCATGGTGACAGGGCCTGTCTTCGCATTCGAGAGGGGTCCGAAGTTTTGGACCGCGCAAATTTTGTGAGCTCCGGAACACCCATCTGCCTGTTCAGATCGTTCCCCAAGCTACTTAACAACGTTTCGACCAAAAAATGAAGCTTCAATGTCTGACATCTGTGGAAACGTCTTCAGCATGTCGTCACTATCGTCCCCGTAAGCCACAAAATAACTCCCGATCACATTAAGGGCTGTGAGTTTTAAAGCCTTACCGAGTATGCTTACGATAAGGTATTCCTGGTAGCCTGTCACTTTCAGACTGCGAGAGCATGAGGTCAACCTTGGCAGGGTCCGGTGGTGCTCTATTCATATCTGTGAACCAGCTCAGGGGCTCGTCAAGTATCTCGTCGAAACGTAGTTCTTTCCGCTTCTCGGACAGATCGCCGATCGTCTGCTGTCCGAGAACGTCCTCTTGGGCGATCTGCGTCACAATTGCAGAAGAGATTGCTTGGAGATCTAACACGAAAGATCACGCAGCTAAAAGCCCATACGCTCATCAATCGACAGGTACTCCAACCAGCCTGGCTTTAACTTCCTTGAAGCTTGTCTTAGCTTGTCCGTCAATGTCCCCAGTTGCCATTAGGTTGACGATTCATACAGTCACGCGTTTTTTCAGCTAATTGAATCAATCTCAGGTTGTATCGGCGTCTACTAGATGCGCGCGGATTGTGAGGGCTAAAACGACCTGCACACACTTCGTGTAATAGGTGCCACAGGCAATGACTTCTTGAGAATAATAGATGTCCATAATGCATGTTGATTCCAAGAATCGTGATGGCTTTCATGTAACGTATTGTACATGTAGCAAAGCCAAAGACGAGGACGCAAGATAACCGCTGAAACGACGGAATATGATAAATACTATGAACATCATGTAATTTGAGAAACGCA
The DNA here is from genome assembly GCA_001563135.1 of Colletotrichum simmondsii. Classification (NCBI taxonomy): domain Eukaryota; kingdom Fungi; phylum Ascomycota; class Sordariomycetes; order Glomerellales; family Glomerellaceae; genus Colletotrichum; species Colletotrichum simmondsii. The sequence continues at coordinate 246,652 of JFBX01000757.1, read as the reverse complement.
CGCTTATATTTACGAGGCAGTGACTGTCTGGACTGGCCTTTCTGACAGGAAAACCGCAGACCTCCAAAAACAAACTCTCCAATCTTAGTTTTGCGTAGCCTCTTCTTCTCCTTCCTTGGGGAAGGGCTTCCGTCCGTAGATGGAGTACCCGTACCAGTAAGCATGGATGCCCAGGTCCTTGGCATCCTTTCTGACGCTTGAACAAAACGCAAGGACCTCGTTAGGGTCCCAATCTAGCACGCGGGTGAAGAGGGCGAGGCACAGGCCCTCGATGCCGGGGAGGAGCGAAGCCGACGTCCACACACCCAGCGCCTTCAACTTTTCGTCCTTGGCCCAAGGCGACGCCGGCATGACCTGCTTCGTGACTACGACGTCCACGAAGCCGGCCTCCTCGAGCATCTTGTCAAGCTTGGAGGCAATGGTGATGGGACGGCCAATCTTGTCCGTGGCCTCGACGAGGTACTGTGACCACTGGAACAGCGCCGAGTCTTCCTTGAGGGTGCCGTCATCGCACTCGAGGGGGTACAGGTTGTCGTGGATCTCAAAGTAGCCGCCGGGTTCGAGGTTTTTGAACGCCTGTCTAATGACCTTTGCCCAATCCTGGAAGCTGCCAGCCATATTGCGCGCAAAGATAAAGTCGAACGGGGTCGTCCACGTCCACTCTTTCTCCAGATCATCAACCTCAAAGTAGCAGTTCGGGGGCACGAACTCGGGTTGAATTGGACTGAGGTCTACGCCTAGAACTTCTGCACCTTGGAAGGCGTCGGCGTATAGGATAGACCACACGCCCGTGCCCGTGCCGAGGTCGAGAACCCTCTTGGCGCCCTGGTTCTTGGGACACAGGCAAAACTTACCGTCCCAGGCGATGAGCCAGAGATGGTTCGCAATGTCGAGACGCTCCTGTTCAGTCTCATCGTTGGGAACGAGGTAGCTGCCATCGCTGAGGCGGTGGTAACTGCGGCCGTTCTCGACCCGATAGTCAAAGATGCTCGGGGTCACAGACGCCTGCGATTCGTTTGTTGTGGCAGTAAGTCCGCTCTGCAGTGAGGATGCGTCGGTCTCGTTCTCAGTATCGTCGCCTGCGACAGTCGCTTGTGTAAGAGGATCTGTGCTACCCCCCTCGGCTTCAGGAGAGGCGGCTGCCGGGCCCGCCGGTTGAGCTACCGGTTGATTCACCGATGCGGCGGCCGGCTCTGTAGCGGGCCCCGATGATGGGTGCGGGGGAGGTGCCGGTGTGTCGGCCATTGCAGATGGGTTTCCTGCCGTGAGGTAGCTCGAGTCGTGGAAAGTTTATTTAGTCGTTGCGCTAGAAAGAGCCGTGACTCGTGGGAACAGAGTGGGAAGTTGGTGTAGCCAGGCAAATCCCCCCAAGTTCCCCCCTCTCTCTCTCTCTCTAATAAGTCCGCCCCCGCTTCCCTCTCTTCCACCGCTAGTTGGTTCTGTTTGTTGGTTTCCGCTCATATCACTAAGAACCCACCACACGAAAATCGGTAGGGGCCCGGGTCCCCAGTCCCCGTTCTAGTCATCTCTCCCGTCCCCCTTACCGTTCTTGTACTAACGCCCATACTCCTTCGGAAACGGAACAACGTCTTCACCGACCAAAAATTCCCCCGGACACGACCAAGGCCACCGAACGCCTCACATCATCACCTTGCTATACAGCATTGAAGCTGTCTCCAGCTCCGCGATCACGACGCACCAAACGCTCGACACCTCAATAGATTCCCCCTCGAACCTCCCGACGAAGCCGCCTACTTTCCCCAACCCCGCCTCGAGCCCAGAACCTCCACACAACCTCCAACCATGGTCGTCCGCATACGCCTTGCCCGCTTCGGGCGCGTCAACCAGCCCTTCTACAACATCGTCGTCACACAAGCAAGGTACGCCTCCGACCTCAAGACACCATTCTCAGAAGATCACGTCACCGTCGCCATGAGATGAGCAAAATAAATCCCCCTCCTCCCCATCGCCAAGCAGCGAAGCTCTCCGCATCGCAAACCCCAACAGAGCACGAACCCAAACGAACCTCGAACACAAAAAGAGAAAACCCCCCCCAGAAGCTAACCCTTGCCTCTTCTTCACCAACAACAGAACAGCCCGCAACAGCAAACCAATCGAAGTAATCGGCACCTACGACCCCGTCCCCCGCCAAGACCCCTACGACGCGACCTCCAAGCCGCACAAGGACATCCGCCTCGATTCTCTCCGCGCCCGCTACTGGGTCGGCGTCGGCGCCCAGCCCACCGAGACCGTCTGGCGCTTACTCTCCATGGTCGGCATCCTTCAGCCCAAATTCAGACCAAACGGCACCGCCAACACCGCGACGGCGGCAAAGTCGCTGACGACACCTGCTTCTCCGGCCAAGGCGGCGGCACCGGCGGAATCATCATAGGCATCGGCAGCGACGATTTGTAGGAAAATTTTTGCTCAGACGGATGAGACGAGAATGGAGTAGCTAGCCAACATCGGCTGGGACTGTGTCGTGTATCAAAAGCATCAAAAAGCGTCGCGCGAATCGCAGGGGTCGCACTTGGCTCTTTCACGATGAGATTCGTGATTGCGCAGAGCTGAAGGGGCAGATGGTGGGATTGTACTATTAAGGCGAAAAGAGACGGTAACGGGCAGGCCAGAAACGTGTCCAGGGTGCGGCTCGGCTTGCCCACGGGCATTGACGAGGGAACGTGAGGAGGTGAAGCCAGAGGCATCCAGCACCACGTCACATCACAAGAGTTGTACAATAAAACGACGGTAAAAAGACCAAAATGTCGCTCCCGATTGAAGCTATGTTTGAAGGTTATCAAAAGGCCGCTGTGACTATGAGCCGATGGGCCGAGTCTGTCCCAGAAACTATTTCTAGACTAAACAATGAGAAAAAAGAAAGGAAGACCAATGCAGGACGTAACCAACGCCCCTGACATGCAGCCACCACGCTGGTAAGGGGTACACGAAGAAAACAAAAGCCCCTTAGGAATCAGAAGAGAAGCAGACCATCCAACTCCAAAAATGCGCGACGCTACCCGTGGGACTTTTTATGACGTCGCCGTATGTCTATCCCGGGCGGCCGTATAGTAAATATATCTGCATCGTCGTCTCAATGAAATAATTCTTCCTCTAAACTGCATCTTCATCCAAGATGAAAACAGCCGCAATCAGTGAGATGCGTGGAACACAATGTTCATAAAGAGGCAGACCACCATGACACATACGCCGTAGATGGCGAGGGCGAGGGCCATCTTGCGGAGGGCGTCTTGCTCAATGTGCTCGAGGTCCCAACGCCACTTGCGCTTCCACTGGCGAGGATCCGTCACATGGCTGGCAATGCTCCCAAGACTGGCGATACTAGTTGTCATAGGATCGGCATCCTCTTCGTCGTTGGGAGCATCGGCGTCATCGTCCTCCTTGTGAAGACGTTGCTGATGGATGCTATCGGGGTCGCTAATCTTGTAGTAAAACAGGCCTGGAAGGATGAAGCTAATGCTGGTTGAGCCGGTGCTTCCAACGTAGGCCAAAACTCTCTCGAGACTGTGTACTGAGAGAGCGGTGACATAGGAAAGAATGAGAATGACTGAGGTCAAGATCGCAAATCGAGTCTCGCCCATTGACGAGCTGGAGCCGTGGTCGGAGCGTACAGAAGCCGACGAGGGCAGCAGCGGACGTCCGCCCGGAGAGGTAGACCGGCCGTTTGCGTTCGAAGCACGGTTTGGCCGCCACTTTAGGATAGCATCGACGGAGGCGCGGCAAGGGTGAACCTGAAGAGGGACCGAGAAGGTGACGAGGACGACTATGGCAAGCTGTCCGATATAGGAAGCGGCAGTTGCAGAATCTGAAGAAAGTTAGCAGGGTCTGAGGGTATCATTCTCCCAGGATCACTTACACATCATGACAATGTTGCCCTTGACAGCGTTGCCAAATGTGAGGTAGCCAGTAATAGCTACAACAATGTAAATCGAGGCGGCCGTGCCGATGCTAGTGCCAACAACCCCTATGACGCTGCCAGGAGAATTGTCCTTTATCTCATTCAAGATGGCAAACATCTGTCCACGGAATCAGCATAAAGCCCCGACTACCAGTCAAAGTCAACTTACGTTCTGATGGCATGTGTAGGCAAAGACAACGACCGGCAATGTGCTGAGGAATGCGACAGCGCTTTCGGGCTCAACAACTCGAATCTCGCTCATGTCCTTGAGCCGGTCCGTTGAGAAGTGATAGATGACCAAAATGACGAGGTAGCCGATGGAGACCAGAGCAACAATACTGGTGTACTTGAGCGAGTCGAGCTTCTTGAGGAAGCTGAGAGGAATAATGACCAGCATGAAAGCCGTAATCCAAAAGTTCCTCTCGCCGAGGTAAGGGTTCTGCGCCACGGCACTCGCGAACAAGCCGATGAAGACCTTTGGCATCAAGTCGCCAATGATGATCATGTAGGAGACACCCACTCCAAAGCACTTTATCGCAATGGCAGTGTCGAAAATGATGGCGGCGTTTGGGTACGTAATCTTGGAAATGGCGAAGAAGGACGATGTCCCTCGATCAAGGTAGCGGGCGCAACGAGACTGGAGATACAGGCCAAAGGCGGCCGTAAGTCCAGACCACACAATCATCAACACACCGAGCATACAGCCCATGTGCGACACCACTGATGGCATTGCCAACGTTCCCGCGCCAACGACTGTAGTCACGATTCGTCAGCTCTTTTTCTTGCCCCGCACTCGTGTGCCATCTCGTGGGAATCCGCGACGGCACGTACTAGTATTGAGCAGATTGATCACACTACTCAGCATCGAGGCCTGGCCTCCACCCTCCTTAGTGTTTCTTCGGCGTTGTCTGCAGAATTGTGTCCCATACGTCAGCAAAGCTCTCTTCCATCTGGGTGATCTGGCTGTATGCGCCATCTGCTTCTGCGGGGACGATCGGGAATTCGGCATACCGTGACATTTCGCCGGAGCTTCCAGACGCAATTGAATTTGCGTTTCCATCAGTAATGCTAGAGTAATTCGTCATAGTATTGCTCGCCCGTCTCGTGATTATCGATCGCCGTGGTGTCGTCGTCTTGATCAGTCGGTCGTCGGTCGTTGTTCGTTGTTCGCTGTCGTCGCCAGATTACGTCGCAAAGCTCTCTTTCGTTCGAGTGGTTGGTAATAGTAGTCGCAAGCGCAATCGCGAAAGCGGAGGTCAGATAAGAATAACAAAAAAATAAAAATAAAAAGAGTCCGTAAGAAGTTGCCGGATTGGGGAAGTAGAACGAAGTGTCCACAACTGCGACCCAAAGGCACAGAACACAGTCACAAGTCGTGATTTATGATAGATATGGAGCTGGTTTGTTGATGGTTTGCCGAGCAAAAGCTGAAAGCGTACGAGTAACAAGAGAGGTCGAAAGGAAGTAGTTGCTCGTCGTTTATCGGAAGAGGAGAAAAGAAAAGAAAGGCGGCGTTTCTCGGCTTCGCGGCGTTTGGAATGCGACTGCGGCTTGCGGTTACGGCTTTGCGGCTTGCGGCTGCAGGAGATAGGTGGTCGGTCGTCACTCGTCAGTGGTGTTCGAGTCGTCGCACCCACCCACACACTCTTCTCAGTCAAGGCGGAGAAGGCGTAGAGAAGGCGTGACGTTGCGACGAATGGCCGGCGGAGAGTTTGCGCAGGGCAGCTGTGACGTGCTTTTGGAGGAATCTCTCGAAATCAATCGAGAAAAAGGTGGTCGCCCCTGCTAGGACAAACCTCGCAGGCTTCGGTTCGGGGTGTAGCGACCGAGTAATTCAAGGTTTCTGGTTCTGCGGCGGGCTGACGCTGGCTGAATGGGGCCGCCGGGCTGGGAAGGCAGCACTGGGACGGACGGTGGACGGGGTGGCCAATACCGGCCAGCAAGCACCTTTCGTCTGTCTGTCGATCTTTGAATGCCCTTCTTGAGGGGCGGCGACAGAACGAGTCACGACGGCACGTCCAAGGTGTCGAAGGTCGTCTCGGTCGCAAAGTCGCAGGACGGACGGATAGATCACACGACAATGTGTGATGTCAATGCGATGGTCTTTTTCCTTCCCCCGGGAACGTGGGTAAGGTGTATACGTGTACAAATGGGAAAAAGGACGTATGTATTCGTAGACCGGGCACTTCAGCCCCCCGCAGGTACAAAGTACACGGTGAATGGGAGAAAGACAGAAGGAGCAAGAGGAGGGACGAGGGTTCCCGCTCAATAACCGAGAAGTTTAAAGGTATTAATCATGGACAGGCGGCGGGCAGCTCCCAGAGTAAGGTGGTATTAGGATGACAGGACCTGGTCGGGGGACTCGGGGCGGGTAAAATGAGCAGGCACAGGGTGTCGTGAGCGTGGTGGTGGTACCTTGCGTCTTGCGTGGTGGTGGATTGCCAGTGTTGGTGGTGGTAGTGGTGGGTATTGGAGCAAGTGGAAGTTTGGCAGGGAAGCACGAGTAAATGATGAACTGACGAGAGTGTTTGTTACCGCCGAGCAAAAGCTGTCCAATGCCATTGATTCCTGTTACACAGCATTACCTCCGGGGAGCTCTTAGGGAAGAAAACCGGAGACCCGCGACTGGAACTTGACGGGGAAAGCATTTGGCAGTTTAGCAATTCTTACGTATTGCCCAGACCACAATGGACCTTCGGTATCCGTTCCGACCTACGTACTCCGTGGTATGTACGGATACATACGTGCCTCATATCTGCGGAGACTTCCATGGCCACGGCCACGAGGCATTGGCACGTTCCCAAATGTCCGTCAGCGGCCAACACCGGCCCGCGCAGGACAAGGCAAGACACCATGGCACCAAGCAACAGAATGCCAGCAGGTCCTTACCTTAGCGTTCACCCAGCCCGCTCACCCGCTCCATGACACTTGCCTCACTCTGTGCTTGGCGCAGGGGCCGGCGTGGAGTTGCACCTGAGAGTTTGGGGGGGGCAGCACGAGACTCAGACGACCCTCACATGCCGTTTGATGTCGTTGGTTTTGATGTGCCTCAACTTACCTAATGTCTGTTAGAAAACTTGCTTTTGCTTCTCCCTTTCATCGTCTTCCCCGGAACCGCCCCAAATATAGTTGGTTAGGATACCGAAGATATGTGAAGAATAATGACTTTGTAATTAGAGAGACATTGTGGGAAATGAGTCTCAATGCGCCCGAGACCAATTCATTCCATTGGCTGGTTCAGCCAAGAAAACCTCTTATCTAATCGCATGTCTTGGATCGAGAAGTCCGGTGGGTCGGTCACAAGCCACACTTTCCCGGGCAGCTGGCCACACTGATTCTCAACTTCGAGATCCCAAGAGGAGAGCTTCAGCCACTCAACACCTTCCCTTGCTTCCTCACCTCCCAGCCTTACCACGCTAAATCGCAACCCGCGACGATCAACTCTCGGGGAATTGCTTGCTTGTTTCGACTTACCTCCCAATTGCGACATTTCCCTCACCGGCAGTCACCAGCAACGTCTTGCGCTAGACACATCAAGCCTGACCCACGCGCGACGACACACTAGCAGCGCAGTGGAATCCATCTCCTTGCTCCAAACGACACTTACTCAAACACGCGACAACGTAGGGCGCGATATCCCCCACGACCATGGACACTTCCCTCGACAAGACGACGCTCTCAACAATATCCCTCCTCGAATCGCGTCTACTACGCATCGAGCATCTCCTATACGGCCCAACGGCACCCTCACACTCGTCCCAGACAGAATCAGCAGTCGATACGCTAGAGGATCTCGAGCGCCGCTTCAACCACCTCCTCTCCCGCATACGCGTATACGGTGAATTGATGAAGATCTGTACGCTCCTCCGCCACCTCTTATGCTCTGCCAAATCCCAAACCTCATGAGCACAACTGACCCCAAAACCCCTTGCTAGACAACTCCCAACCAACGCTCTTCCAACCCCCGCCGCCCTCCGAGCCGCCAATCCACCTCGCCCCAGAAGCAGTTCAAGCCACGGTCCTCGCCTCCGCCGCCGCCTTCCCGGCAACAGCCTCGTCCCTGACCTCCGTCAACGACTGCCCCATCCCCGAATCATCCCAGAGCGCGGCCCTCGCCTCCCTCATGCCCAGACTGCGCGGTATCGAAGCGACCCAGATGGCCCAAGAGGCCGAGATGGCCGAGCTGCGCGCCCGGAGTGAGGATGTCCTCCAAGCATGGTACCAGCAGGGCGTCCTGGGCGTCTCCGACTTCGTCGCCGATGTCGAAGGCCGGGTGGAGATGATTGAGCGCCGGGTACGGAGAGCCGAACGAGAGAAGGAGGCCGCGGCAGCCATTTGATATCTCCTGTCCGGGGATGTCACATTATGTTAACCTTTAACAATGGCGTAAAGACTACCAGCATACACAGACGATTGCCGGTGGGCTTGCAACACAGGGCCTCGCATATACTTAGAACGCTGTTTATACCCCCAGGGCCGCTCAGTACGAACAGTCTACCTAGCCAAATCCGAGATCAGGCCATCTGCCGATACGCATGAAACGGAAGAGTCACCTTGGGTGGGAGCTTTCCCGATGGCCATGACAGTAGCCCCAGCCGTGCTAGCAATGGAAAGCTTCCGAGCAATCACCATCAATATCATCACATGAGAATCCGATAAGTCGGTTACAGCACTCTCTCGGCGGATAGATTTTTTTCATCCCAAAAACTCTGGGTCAAAGATAGGAAGCTTTGTTCACAAAGGAGTTTCGCAACAGGATGCTCCTGGCCCGACCTGCAGAAGACATCGCCCTAAGCCATGTGCTCGGATGACCCCGAAAAGCTTGGTCTCGGCCGCCCGAACCGCAACGGAGACACAGAAAACTGCACTCACGAATGCAACATGATGGGGCCAAAGCCCCGATTGCATGGGCTCAATGGATGGGTCGGCTCAGGGGGGAGCAGTGTGCAGAATCACACACAAAGTGCTGGCCTCGTAGTGGCGGGATCTTCCTTCTCCGCGTTTCAGAAACAGGTTTGTCGGACTTTGTCCCAAGACTGATCAGTTGTGGCAAGACACACTGAACTCTGGCGAGTTGCTGGGAGGCTGAAATAAACTCGGGAGTAACTTCAGCAAACGCTCGGGCGATAACTTGTCGGTTTGCGAGACCTGCTCTCTCCAGAGTCGTGTAGATATGAACAGTGGCAAATTGGCGATAATATCAGAAGACTGAATGTAAAGTTTCCAAAATCATGTCACGACACTGCTCTGCCCATATCCAACCGACCTAAGCATATTGGTGGAGGGGCCGCTCGAGCGCTGAGGTGACACTGGATGCTAGAATCGGAAGAAGCCTGATCTACCAGACCAGAAAAGCTTGGCTTTTCGGGTGCTGTCCAATGCAGCTCTCAGGGGGCCTTGTCCGTGAACACTGGGCACGGATGGCGAACTACAGGTGATGGCATCAAGCGGCTGACAACCCCTCACGATAGTGACCAAGTAGCCAGTGTGTCAGCACAGCTTCTAGTCCGTCCGAGGTGGATCAGTGGCCATTTGAGCTCGAAACCTTCTCCATGAGGACTCCTGGCTGATAGCAGGCCAAAAACCAGGACTCAGTACATAGATCGGGTATGGACACGTCGGCAGTCTGGCGTTGAGAATTGACCAATAATGAAAATGGCAAGACTCGATACCCCGCGTCAGCCAAACTACCGGGTCACCAGATGCTCATTTCCTTGTTTTGCGACTGCTCAAGCTGACGTGTCAAGCCACACGCAGGAGGACGAAAGCCACTGAGGCGTCGACATATTCAAGGGAATACCCTTGAAACCCGTCTGGTCGAAAGCGAAGTAGCCCAATCGTGCTGTTGGCCGTATTTGCTGAATACTCGGACGTGGTCGTTCAAACTTCATGAGATGCGCAGGGGTTGTCCTCAAGGATGCTGGCTGGAGGAGGGGGCTGTGGTAGAAATTGTTAAGCTGCACAGTGTGCGACAGGAGGTTTGGGAACCGGTGGGATTGCAATAGTTGGTTTGCTGCCGCAAGCTCTGTCAATGATTTTAACGTTGCAAAGTTCGAAACTGTCGATCCCGTCTTTGGCACTCTATCAAGCAGAAGAGAGAATCATGCGTATCGTCTTAGTCTTTGATCGAGGACTCTTCACGCCGCCCGCTCGCATGGTTGACGTCGAGATATCATTTCGTTCCAGACTTGGCGTAGTGCCAACACGGAAATGGGGGAAATGGCGAATCCCAGTTTGAAAATAGGGCGGATCCTAGGTGATTTGAATCAAGAACAGTCTCGGGATCTTCGGGTGCATGAACACCACCAAAGCTCGAACGGTGCCCACCATGGGCCCGCGTCAATGAACGACGGAGGAAAAGAGATTTTCTGCACGTGCTACATCTTGCCGGTTCAACAAGAGGTCCGCCGACTCATCTAAAGTCTCTCCGGCCTTGCTAGCAAGCCCGCCCGTTTCCCTCGGTATCTGATATTTCCCATATTGGACAGACGCAGAAGGCTGAGCCTCTCGCAGACGATGGCATGTATAGATCTTGTATGAACGGTTTCGTGATACGAGCGAAGGATTGAATGCGCCAATGGCAGAAGATGGGTTGCGATGGGAATCAAGATAGTTGCTGTGCCCAAGTGGATAGTCACAAAAGGACCTGTCGACCGCCCCGACGATATGTAATTCGTTGGTTGGCAGTACTTCAAATTCGCAATCGTGAGCAATATCGACTCGATTCAAGACCGATGCTAGGCCTCGTTATTTCTAGTTGGACGGGTTCTTAGGGTCAGGTGGAAGGTTGGATGTACATGAGCTCTGTTCGACAGGCTGCGGTTGCTCAGCCAAAAATCGTTCCGGCCGTTTGAACGGTAGTTGATCATCAGGATCTTCGGAGTTCCCCCAGAAACGCAAACGCATTATGACAAAAGAGGGATGTTGGGATGAAAGGAGAGAGTGCGAGTCAAGAAGATGTCAGTGACGTGCGACAGGCTGTGCAGTTTGCGTAGCAGCAACGGCTATCCTAGACCGAAAGCTTGCGCGTTTTCTCCATAGTGCCACAAGCTTGTGACCAGAAGCTGGATCGTGAGACTAAGTCGAAAATTCTAATGCGTCTTCCGGGAGCGATCTGTCATAGTAGAGTCGGAGTGGAGAAGGCGTGCTCACGAGGCGACGAAGAAGACTGTTGTCACTAGACGAAGCCACGTTCCGAGATCTAGACATATCGGGGTTCGGTCGCGATGCTAGGCATTTGCGAGACAGCTTTGTGGCGGTAGCTTCTGTTTGGTTTCTGTGGTTTCAGAACTTGAAAGACGCCAACGATGTCTTTCATACGAATGGTTCGCTGTCGAACAAAATTTTGGACGATGGCTCAATGGGATAGGCGCCTTTCAGTAGTACTCCACAAACTCCATACAGAGATGCAGATGTTTGGCAGCTGTCGGGTTCAGAGATTCGAGAGTCAAGCGCGGGCGAGTACGAGGTGACAGGCACCCGTGTTCCTGCATGTCAAACGGGTCAAAGGCAGACAGTCTAGTCTGACCCAGTCGATCACGGCGGCTCTGACTGCGGCACGGTATCATCAGGTTCCATCCGGACAGCTGTCAGGAGCCGTGCTGTGAAGTTCGTTCCCGTAGCGCGCTGCTGCGCGTGTGCCTCGGAGGAGAGCCGGACCATCGGTCGGTGGCATGATGGCATCTATCCCGGAGAAGTCAAGCGAAAGACATGCGAGGGTCCAAGAGCTGGGTATCGAAGTGTCTGAGATCGGGAGACTCGGCTCTCTAGTATTGGCCATTGGTAGCATTACTCCGTACTCAAGTAACTCCTCCTACCTACCAAATCGAGTGTGCGCATGCTGATCTCTGTCCGCGCTTGCAATATGGATACACCACCACACTGGTCAGTGGTCGTGATGAAACGGCGAAAGACTGGCGGGTAGTGATGCCATGGTGTGGGGCCCCTGCGTCAGAGACGACAGAAGATTGACACCGTCGTGGCGATGGAAGATGTCGAGACAACAGTGGCATTATCCACGATTGATAGGCATTACCAAAAGCGATTTCTGGTTGATATATCTGGAGCAAGCGTGCAAGACTTGACGAGATCTTCGCTCCTCCTGTCTGCGAATAGATAGGCTCAGGTAAGGCAAGCAGTGTCAGGGCTGAGCTGGACCAAATTGGAGGGAACTGGTTAGTTGAGGTACGTATCTCGCACCCGGATGGAGTGGGGCGTTCGTCAGGGGTAAGCGGTATTCATAGCCGATGATGTTCCGCATTTCACCAGCTCGTCCAATGCTGTTGGTGGGATGGCTTGCAGGAACCCCGAAAGGCCACTTGGAAAGTCAAAAAAATCTCAAACCCGCTAGCCGCGACTTTCAGACAAGGGGGAGTGAGGCAGAGACAGACACGGACGACAGACAGCAGAGGAGACCTAATGATGGACGAGCAGGGACCAACGGTTTCTGGGGATTTGATAGAGGGAACCGGGGAGTTGGCGGGAGATCCCCCCAAGATGAGCACGGTGGGCAGGTACCAGTCTATCAGACGGCTCTTTTGGGACATGTACTCTCCACGATGATCGAATGGGCCAGGCCGTCAAAAAGGGCTGGACTCGTTCCTTCTGTTGAACCTGGGAAAGCACAGGTAATGGAGTGCCTACCTACCTTACTACGGATACCTACCTAGGTAGGTGCGTGACTACGTACCTGCGGTATCTTACCTCGCCCCGTACCGAATGGAAGGGACACGTCCAGTCGTACGCACAGTTTCAATACAAAGTGTCGACACAGTGCGGTGCAACAGACAGCGGGATGCAGTCACCCAGGACTGCCTTCCTTGCCGCCATGTCTTCTCTTGGGATTAACATACGAATACTCCGCAGTACCATATGTTCAGTTCGGCTGGCTCAGATTCTCCTTCCAGGGTGTACCTAACACCTCACTTTTGTGTGCGAATCTGTCTGCGCCTGCATCATGTCGCCTGCAATACAGCGCTGCCCGGTTGATTTCATTGGCAACGGGCAGTTCTCGAGCAGGTGCATATTGGCTGCACTGGCCATCAATTACTTGATGAGGGCCTATAATCTACTTCCATTGCCCTCCGCATGCCCCCTTTGAATTGGCTTCCAGCAGTGCAGTGACGAATCGCTTAGTATTAGTCCGGCATGCCGTGACTTCCTGTTCTTGACTCCTTCCACGTCTCCTCTCTCCTTCCCTCTCGCAGTAAGAAGTATCCGTAGGTACATGGGTACGTCCCCCTCGTCTCGCTTACCTACCTACCTACCTTACTGCCCACCCTCACCTACCGCCTGCCCGCGCAGTGTGCCTGAGTTCCGGGTCTGGGTCCTCCTCCTCCTCCTCCTTCCTCTCCACCTGCCACTGGGTCCCTGAGGTTGGTCCACGACCACGTTTTGCGTATCATTGACTCTGGGTCCACCGTCCAGTACCCTCCCTCCTCCCTCGCCGCGTTATCCTCCTGCCAGTTCAAAGTTGCCCTCTTTGCGGATACGGATACTTCCACTCAGAGGTGGTAGACCAGAAAGTCGCAGGCACAGCCAGCACAGCCTGAGAACCTGCAGCTACAACCCTTGCATCTTATCTGCGCTTGCTTCAGTCAGGTTCCTGGTTGTCTGTCAGAGTGCCCAGTCTTCCACTCTTACGCCGCAGCCTGCCCTGTGTGCCTGTGTCCTCTTTTATTTCCATTCTTCCCACCCCACCGTCCATTCCTCTCATCCCTTTCAACCCTTTTCTGCGACAAAAAAACGGTTATCCCCGTTGCTGCCCGCTGTCGACCACCTGAGTGAGCCAGACAGTCAAGGAACCGGGAATTGGCCATTCGCCCAGTCAAAGGAATTGGACAACCATCAGCAGCGTGAAAGAGGGTCGGCCGAAGAATAAACAACAAATACAATCGCCGCCGCCGCCGTAGTCGTAGCAGAAGCGCACACGACACGAGCCGCAGCGCCAAACCAAACGAGTACCTAACGAGCCCACATCTTACGCCGGGGCGCAACGGCACCCGACAGGCACCGCAGAAGAAAATAGGGGCGCGGATTTGCACATCAACACGCGATCCGGGGGTGCCACGAGCAAGTCAGCTCAGTCTAGCCCTTCTCTCTCAAGTCAAGCCTTTACAAGCCTGAGAAACACAGAGAGAGAGGTGTACGGATTCTCTCTGTATCCGTACCAACAACAGGCACACCACCACCTTCACCCGTTGCGACTGAGAACTCAGTGCTAAGGAAAGACGCCAAAAAAAGCACCAAAATCGACGCCACAAGACTCGCGCCTCCTTCTCTTCTCACGGCACCACTGTGAGTTGGGTCTGGCTGGTCTTGGTCTGCTTGGTCCGGCGGCATTTTTCTGCCTCGCTATCCACGCCGCCTACTTCCCCTTCGGGATCTTGCTAGTCGTTGCCCTTCATTTCACGCGGTCAACCGCCAACAACGCCTACCCCTTCTCTCCTCTACCGCCAGCCTTGGCTCAAGCCTGCTGTTCCTACAACTGTCGTCCGTCTCCCGACGCAGCCCACCTCCAGTCTCTCCTTCGACTTTCGACTCGACATCGCTTTCGTCTTCCACTCTTGTATTCTCTAATCCTATACATCCTTTTCTTCCGATTCCTCCTCGCTCCTTCGACTCTGGACCTTCGGTTCTCCCTTTCTTCATCCAATCGACAGCAATCCATCGCCGTCTTCGATTCGCTTCATCGCTTCATTGCTCCTATCTTGCATCTCACGGATCCCGACTACCATTCTCTTTTTCTTCTTTAGAAAAGAGGCTGCCTTGCTGGACAACCCTCTGAAACGATCGACTCAATTTCGCCATCTCAATTATCAACCGCCGCATCGTTCATTCGAGCCTTCGTTCGCTGTCTACCTGAAGCTGCGTCGAATAACGCTCAGCTCATCCCAGCTCAGTACAGCGCACACGCTACGTCGCGCACTGAACAGCACACAGCGCATCCGTCACAACAACCTCTCCAGCGCCCTTTTTCTATTTTGGCCGACAGCCCAACCACCAGTCACTCCTTTCCAACCTAGTCTTCCGAGGTCTTGCATTCCAGCCACGACAACCCCCTCGCGGCATTCGAATTACGTATCCACCGTTGGATTGGCACCGCTTCGCCCATTTTGCCGAACCTTTCGCTTCGATTACCCGCTTGTCGACGTCTTCTAGTCGCTCGACTCACATTCGCAACCGTGACACTTTTCGAGGCTTTCCCTCGAAATTTGCTCCGAGGCAATTGACTCATCATCCATCGAACTCGCACATCATTCTCTATGCCATCCTACGGCTCTCTTCATTCACCATCATTGCGCAAAATGGAACAATCAAGGGTTCAGTACGGGAGGAAGGGCATTAATTTGGGGAACATCATTGGTGATCCCTTCGCCCTGGCTACAGTCTCCATCTCCATGGTACGTCGATACCCAAAAACGCCTCGAGATTCCCTGACTCTTCTCGATTGATTGGCCTTCTGTTCATGTCTGTACTAACAGTCTCCTTAGCTAGCATGGATAATTGCTTTCATCAGCTCCATCATCGCGACAACACAAGTCACAAATAACTCCGGCTCATTCCCGCCCTTCGCATGGTGGACCGTCGTCTACATGTTCTTCCTTATCGCAGGAGTCTTCGTCGTTGTGGCTTCAGACACTGCGCAAACTTATCATGTCGCCCTTACCGGATACCTTGGTGCCGCTCTGTCCCTGAACTCACTGACTATCCACTCCCTCATCTACTCTTCCAACGGTGCTCGCCAGGCTGCTGGCGCTGGCTTCATTCTCATGGCCATGGTTACCGTAAGTTATCCGCCACGGAGGTGAGGACCAAATGCTGACCTTGCCCCTGTAGATTGTCTGGATCTTCTACTTCGGCTCCGCCCCGTCAGCGAAGCCGCGCGCCTACCTCGATTCCTTCGCGCTCCAGAAGGAGTCTGGAAACCGACAAATGATGTATGGCGGTGGCCGGCCCGAAACCTCAACGTCGGTCCAGCCTCCCCAGATGTACACTTCGGCGCAGCTCAATGGCTTCGAGAACCCATCCCCCGTTCAGGGCATTCCCACTACACAAACCCGTAACTCCGGAGTGGCCCCAACATTCAACGCGGCGCCGCCTGCAGCGAAGCCTCCTGGTCTCGACCAAGAGGTGGTGCCCCCCACCGAATACCCCTACCGCGCGAAGGCCATCTATAGTTACGAGGCCAATCCCGACGACGCGAACGAGATCTCCTTCTCAAAGCACGAGATTCTGGAGGTTAGCGACGTGAGTGGAAGGTGGTGGCAGGCACGTAAGGAGACGGGCGAGACGGGTATCGCGCCAAGCAACTACCTGATCCTGTTATAATGAGCTCATGATTTTCATTTCGCCGTTGGAGATGGGAGCAAAAAAATGACCATATGGGACATGGAATGGTTTCGCGCTCAAATGCTTGTTGGAGTACATTAAGGTCTCTTGTCCGGGATAAAACCATTGCCGCCTCTTTTGAGCCACAGGCGGCACACGTATATCCGCCTAAACGGCTTCGCTTTTTTCTTCTTCGACCTGTTGTTTCTACTTCTATCCGCCCACCATTGCGTGCAGGCTTTCTCCCTATCACTGCTAGTGTATTTTGCCATTGTCGCTCGAGCAGAGGGATTGTGTGTTTGCTTTTTGAGTCTTCTGGGGCGGGTTTCACGAGTAACGGGTCGGTCATTCGGATAGCTTTGGTAGCTCGCAGGTGGGATACCCATACATATTGGTGTTCCCTTGCTGTTATACAAATGGCATTTGCATACGTTCATATTCCGTCTTCATATTCTTGACAGTGATAATGTGTCTTCTTTGAGTGGAATTTATGAGCCCAACGAGTAAACAGCTTATCCAAGCTCGTTATGAGGCGGAGGTAGTGGAGAAGTGGGCATTTCCACGTTGATGGTGTGAATTCTCTTCGTATACGTTGTATCACTGACGATCTGGAGATTTTGCATAAAGTAAAAGACTTCTTCATTATCCGTCGTTGGGTATCATAACACTCTCCTTCCGCCCTTCCCTTAGCCACTTTAGCTGGTAAACGATGAAGACACTCGCAGCCAAGTGACACGTCCAAGCCACCAGCCCAGGGCGTCATCTTGCAGCTTCAACGCTCAAAATGCGCCTCTCTCTCGCTCTCTCTCTCTCTTTCTCTCTCTCTCGCTCTCTTTCAAGCCTTATCCAGCCTCTTCCTCAACTCCCTCTCCTTCGTCAAGACCTCCAGCTCAAGCCTCTCAACACTATACTCCAACCCTTCCCTCCTCTGCCTCACAGCCCTAGCCCGCAAAGCACTCTCCCCATTCAACCCCTTCTTTCCACCATTTCCGCTAGCACCAAAAGCCCCTCCTCGTCCCTTTGTCTTCTTGCCCCCGTACCCATCCTCCTCAGACGGCGCAGCCAACCGGCCCTGCAAGAGCTCGCACCTAGCCTGCAGAGTCTCGATGCGCCGTTCGCGGCGCGCGATTTGCGCGTCGGCGCGGTCTAGGAGTTTTGCGATCTGCGGACCGATTTCGTCGCGCAGCGAGGCCTCGGCGGCGGCGAGGGTGGGTTGGGGGATAAGCTCGAAGTGCCGCGTGGGACGGAGGACGGAGGCGAGGCGGGGAAGGTCAGAAACGCCTGTGTCGAGGGTCGATACGGAGTTTTGGAGGAAGGTAAGGGAGGTGCGGAGGGAGGCTACGCAGTCTGCGTATGTTGCTGCGTTTTGGGACATTGTGTTGTGATTGTGGTTGTGGTTCTCGGTGGGGTGTGATTTTGTTTACCCCCGTTTTTGGTTGGTGAGTTTTATTGTGGTGCGCTGGACTTCTCTGGTGATGGGGGTGCTTTGAGGTGGTGTCAAGGGTACTTCGCTTCCTCGTTTCGTCAATGCGAGGGTTGTGAGAGGAAGACCGTGTGGCGACGGGGTGTTGTTGGTTGTGATATTGATGGTCGGATTGGGCTTGTTTTTGGAGGTTTAGCTTGGAGGGGATGGTTGACAGCAAAGACGGACATCGATTGTTTACAGCCCCGCCAACTCAGGAACGGCCGGGTACGTACCGACTAGAGTGTGGTGCACGGGCCATATGTCCCTGTCTCGGTGAGGCTTGGTGTGAGGGCACTATCTACAACTGTTGGCATTTAGATATAGCCGAAGAGTGGTGATTAAATCACTTTGAGTCCTAGAAACAAAACTCTAAGACTTTGAGATAAATCCAATAGCCTGTAATATTGATATTAATTGACAGCCTATGACGCGTCGATGGGCCATCATAACCAAGGTAAAGCGTGACTTCCATACGGGTGGGTGATCGTGGAAGGAGCATAAAATATCACGCGAAGATAGCTACTTTTTCACTTTCCACGACCATACATATATACACTTCGCCATCTAACTTCTGCTAGCAGAGCCTTCTGATGTCAGTCACTACTTACATCGGCAGTCATTGAAAAGATCCAAAAATTCAAGGTAGACACCATCAAAAGAGTT
>JFBX01000757.1:184886-228268 GCA_001563135.1 Colletotrichum simmondsii | reverse complement strand
AACTGGGGGCTACATCTCTGGTGCACATGCCGGGACTCGAACCCGAAATCCTGGCTTAGGCTAAGCTAGTTGAACAGGCTCGCCCGCAACCATCCCGCCAAACGGCAGTTTGACCTGACCTCACAGGCCTGTGAGGCGCCTGCTGCCGTTGGTGACAGGAACAGAATTGAAGGGGGGTATAAGGGAAGGCTCGTATGGGTACGCACTGGCGTATTCCATTCATTGCGCCGCGTGGGACATCTACCTTGAGGGCCAAGGCATTTACGGACAGCGGCCTGAAGCCACTGGAAAAAACCTTTACCAGGTGAATGGTGACACGATGTTCATCGCAACGACAGCCAGGCCTATTATTTACTTCTACCGTATTGGCACATCTCCTCTTCAATCTTCCGTAATCTCAAATACTAGGTAGAGACTACTCCCAGCCCCTTATATCCTGCACAACATCTTCGACGTGACTAACAATGAACACATCTTCGAGGATCACTGAATATACCTTAAGGCTCATCTTCTGGAACAATGTGCTGGAATACTGAGCAGCACCTAGTTAGTTGAAAGGATCGAGAAGACGACATGAGCCTTACAAATGTCCCTTTTACCTACCTTAATTACGCCCATCGGAGGAATCGTGGGCCTCGCCCACTTTCTCATCTTTCAACATATGAATACGCTCTCTGATATCAGACATGTCTTTCAGCCTCGCAGTTGGTCTTTTCCATGGCGTTCAGAGGCATTACAGAGCCTGATGACCTCTATGGACTGATTTGAGAGAACGAAGTCGTTTGTGTAGCTGAAAGGCTGCCATGCTTGTGCATACACTTCCACCATCCGTGTGCAGTTTATAAGCTAATTTTGCGGTGCCCTAGACCACCAATATAGTCTATTACTCGTCAGTCTTTCAAACATTGTTTGAGCACTTTGGAATCGCTCTTTAGCCCCTGACAGGATGGGGCTACCAAACACCAGTGACTTCACGTTAAACCCTTTTCTGATGTCTGTGAGTTCTTTAAACAGAGAAGCCCTTGGTAAAACCTGTGTGATGTTGAATGAAGGTGACCTTGACTGTCGCTAAACATGAAGATGCGAGCACGGCCTTGCAATGGTATGTAGGGCTAGTCTCAACTGCGAGTATCAATCATATGAGGTGCCCGGTTTGGAAGATCAGCCACGCTTCTTCGGCGAGCCCGAATCCAGCTCATTCCAAGAGGCGTGCACCAAGTAGGCATGCAGTCTACTAACATGATGTAAGCAGCCTCCTTCCAGCGACAATCCACGAGTGGCCAGAAATTTTGAGGGAAAGAAATGATTCGTCCATTTATTGACGCGAGCATGCAGTCAGTGCCAGCTGGTCTCACTCTCATCAGCCCAGCAAGATGATGCACAGGTTTGCTCACCGCAGTGGCGTTGTCTTCTGACTACGTGCCAAGGTGGAGGGCCCAAATTGTCAACTTACACGACCCACGATGTGAAGTGGGCGGCTTGTAACCTCCCATAGGGCGCTTGCAAGCGAACCCGATCAATTATTTGAGGCTCGATTCAATGGATGCGGCGGCTTGACGCCCGTATGAGCGCACTCTTCGGCCGTGGCTGCGATGACTATGGTGCTTTGAGCCTCTCACCTCATCCAATTTAGATGGACGACTGCATGCACAATTCTTGCGTCGTTCAATGAGTTTATGGCTTGGCTTGCCACGTGAAATGGATGACAGAGCCGTACGAAGAGGTACCAAATGGTGGTGGAATTTCTCTTAAATGCCATCAGCCAAGACCACATATTCTAGCATTCGTAGACGTTACCTCATAGCTTATTGCTGAAGACATCATACCCTGAAGATCCCATTGTCACACCAGTTACCACAGAACTCGTTGGCTCGTACAAACTCAAGTATTCAGAGGTTTATCATATCAGTCGTGCACGAAAGTCCGTCCTCATACGGCACTCGGCCAGCTCATCTTTTGTCATGTCCCGAGACCAGAACCACCCCTCCTTGCACCCAGCAGCAACATCGAATGTGAGGATTGCCCTCAGTTGAAACCTATTTGACACTTATTCGAGACTAACCGTCCCCAGTCATCTACATCGGCCACAAATGGCATCAAGCCAGCGAGCTCAGGTTCATCAGCCAACAGCACCGCCACTGTAATTGTCGCTGCCGTCGTGGGTCTTCTCCTAGTGACGATCATCGTTTGCATCACTATCATGGAACACCGCAAGAAGAATAAAACAGAAGGCTTGAGGGCTAGGACGAAGGAAGACAAAGAGCGGGCATTGTTAGCAAGCGGTTCGAGGGAGTCATCTGGTAGTTTCAAATCCGAGTTGAAAGAACCTGGACGTGCGGTAATAGTTTTCTCCCGCATAGCTTCCTAGAGAACATGCATATAGTTATCAAGTCAAGCGAATGAAGATAGATTTCATTTCTTCCAGGTATCATTAATTGTCCCGTTGAACTGCTAATTCATGTGCACTCCTTGCGATACATTGACATCTCTTTCGCTCCGAGTTCCATTCCGCCCCGGGAAGAATTGATTGTTTTCAATTTCCCCGGCAATTCATGGCTTTGGTCCTTTGAGGGTTCGGAAGTTACGCAGCCCAAATCTCCAGCTAGCCATCTCAATGCAATGTTAAGTCAAGGTTGGTCCGTGTTGCTTGACTGAGTTCGGTCGTAAGTCGACCTAAGTTCCGGACCCACTCGGATCTAACAGCCGTGCAACTACTCCGGTACGGGCCGGCCGCACGGACGCACTGGGCCCCTCGGTCTTGCGCTGTGGCATCCTCAGTCCGTGTAGGTGGTTATAAGACTTCTACTTCACTTCACTCCCATGGTCTCAACATTCGAAGAGACCACAGGCATTCAGGTCACTATCACTTACACTCACACAAACTCAACTTTCGAGAAATCGCCATTCTTCCCGCTTCCCGCTACTTTTCAGCCCACAATCATGGAGTTCAATCTCAGCAAGCCCAACCGCAAGATTCATGCCGGTGTCATTTTGACCAAAGGGTAATTATCGAACCAAAATTCCCCGAATTGCCTGCTACAATTGAGCTGAGACATTTACAGCGTCACCGAGATGCTCGACGTTGCACCTTTTGAATTCTTTGCCTGGACCGATAAGACTTCGCGTCAAATGCTGAACCTCCCGCAGGAAATGTGGGAGGACGATATCGAGTTTGACCTCCATTGGATCACCGAGGACGGCAAACCGGCGCAGATGAAGAGCAGGGCTCAGATTCAGCCAACTGTAAGTAGCGCAAGGCACCAGCATCCCAGTAGAGAGATTCTCTAACACTGATACCTACCATCCAGGACTCCTTTGAGTCTTGTCCACCCTTGGATATCGCACTCATGGGAGCTCATGATCTAAAGTACAAGACCAGCGAAGCCGAGCTCGCCTTCATCCGCAAGGTCTACGAGCAGTGCAGCGCCTTCTTGACCATCTGTGGCGGTATGTTCCCGCTCCTCGAGGCTGGCCTTCTGGCTGGTAAGACGGCGACTTGCCCTCGTATGATTGTCGGTGCTATGAAGAAGAGTGTTCCGGTCGTCGATTGGGTTGAGACTCGTTGGGCACATGACGGGAAGCTGTGGACTTCGAGCTCGCTGTTGAATGGCACCGATATGATGCGGGCTTTTGCTGAGGCTACGTGGGGAGGGAAGACCAACAATGGGTGGGTCGAGGCGGCTCTTGATATTGGGGGGTACCCTTCGAGAGACGTTGACTTTAAGGATTTCAAGGGCCACCATTATGCTGTCGAACAGCTTCCCTTCTAGGATTCTAGTCGAATGATGGGCGTTGTGAAGGGTATGCTAAGGTATCAAGTCCGGTGGCATTTGACTACCTATTGTATAAATCAGTGAAGCAGGAACATTTACGCAGATCTGATTTCCATACCTATTCTCGGTGGCGAACTTGAACCCGATGTACAGCGTGCCAGCGTGTAGGAGATTCGATCGTGCGGCAAGAGCACTGTGTGGACTGTGTGGGTCCCTCGGTGACTGCCGAACCGGTGGTGGTTCCTGCGGTCCGGTCGTGTGCTTCGTCACTGACCGGTGTGCTAAACTCCGATGCGGAGTGATGTCAGCCCGTCGCACGTCCCTTCCATCTTCATCCACCTTCCGACTTTCCCAGCACATCTCGAACCATCACCCCAACCTCACGTCAACTCTTTGGAGTCGTCAGAAATTATCCTGAAGCCTCACACGACAACATCACAAAGTTTGAAGCAGAAGCATCTTGGAAACGTCAACAACATGTCCCTCAGAGTAAGTGGTTAGACATAGCATCAGAGAGGGCTTCGCTGACACAAACACACCAACAGACTCTCGGCGCAAAGGCGGCCGCGGCCTTGGACAAGGACCTCATGAGCACTGGTGCCTTCTCAATCGACCAGCTCATGGAGCTTGCCGGATTATCCGTGTCACAAGCAAGTGAGTTCCTGCAACGGCCAATGCTTGTTCGAGCTTTCGGTTGACACCTTGTTGCAGTTTACCGCGTTCACCCTCCCAGTCGAGGTCTGAACATTCTCGTTGCATGCGGCCCCGGCAACAACGGTGAGTAGCCTTTTATAGATTCCCCCGTCTCAACCACCAAGCATCTGACCAGGACCCCTGCACAGGTGGCGATGGCCTAGTGGCTGCCCGACACCTCCGTCACTACGGCTACAAGCCAACCATCTACTATCCCAAGCGGAGCAAGAATGATTTGTATCAGGTGAGTGAAGATGGCATTCGCTTTTGTCTATCTCGATTGGCTCGTTCGGCGCATAGTACATGGGGATGTTCTGGCAACTACATACCATCTATCAGCGACACCTCTTGAGCTCTGGGCTATCCGAGCTCAGAATGCTTTTGTTCTCCTTCCACGCAACGCTATGCAAATGCACAACTCTATGATTCTTCTCTCGACAGAAAGAGTAAAGAAACTGGCAGCATCTTTGCGTGTATACGGTGCTGCCATAAAAATTGACCCCTGCCGACCTTCGTTCTCCATGGGGCTTGCCGTCGATCGGTTGTAGCTTTGCTGACTGAAAATTTCTCAGCGGTTGGCGCAGCAGTTGGTGGATTTGGACGTTCCCTTCGTCGACGATTTCCTCACGGCGGCGAAATCTACTGATCATATCGTTGACGCTATCTTCGGTTCGTTCTTTCCCCCCTGTCTACACCATAATCCGTTCACGCGCCTGACACTTTGAGGCAAGGGTTCAGCTTTTCTGGAGAAGTCCGGGAGCCTTTCCCCGCGGTGATCAAGGCGCTCGAGGAGACAAAGCTGCCGGTCACTTCGGTTGACGCCCCATCATCGTGGGATATCGAAAATGGCCCGCCTTCGTCCGGCCCCGGGAGTTCGTTCCAACCTGAGGTCCTTGTCAGCCTGACAGCACCAAAGCCACTGGTGAAGCATTTCAAAGGACGGCACTTCATCGGCGGAAGGTATGCACAATATCCACCATAGCACCAGGCTTGAGAAATCTGTTGGCTGACCTTGGGAGCAGATTCGTATCGCCGGGCATTGCTGAAAAATACAATTTGGAAATTCCGCAGTACGAAGGCATCGACCAGGTGGTGGAAGTTGATAATAACGGCCAGAAGCTGTAAAATCCGTTAGTCGATTGAATGTACCAAATTTTACTGTGTATCAACCAAGGGCACTTACAGTCGGCTTTTGCTTTCTCTTTTTTTTCCCTTTCCGAAGTTTCTCTCTAAATGACCAAGCAGCCCCCCACGCGGCTATTTGGACAAACAGGACTCGGACATCGCCCGTCGAGCATCTGCATTGGGTGTACTACAACACCAAATGGACACTCCAACAAAGGAGGATGGTATGCTTGACAAAAGGCGACATAGACTAAGAAGAGTCTCCGACAGACTGGGCAAACAGATTTGTGCTCAACACACATGAAAGCCGAGTGAAACGGACGTTGAGCCTCTCGGACAGCGTGTGACGAGTGATTCGGAGGGCGTTGTTTTGAAAAAGGGCAACATGAGAGTATTGTCCCGGATTGAGATGACTGACAGAGAGAATAATAGGCGAGGTAACCACGGAGGCAGTTGGTGAGCGTGCCAAACCGGTGGCCTTGGTGTGGCTGATATAAACAACAGCTGTGGCTGCCCCGCGACCTTGGTTCGGGTCATCCAATGGAGAGCAAAGTTTTGAAGGAATTGCCACACGATGGGTTCCACCAGGACCCCTTGCTGGGCCGGAGCGTTTTCGACAACGACGGACGTTGCGGGCGGAGGATATCGAAGGCTTCTCTTCTGGTTGGTCAGTGCGCACAGGGTCTTTGAACCGGGGCGGGAGAGGCGAGCCAGTACGGGATAGTGTACGCAACGGACTCGACGGGAAGAAGAGTTTAGGTGGTGTAGAATGTACGTTGTACCTGGGGGGTGGAAGGGCGGGAAGAAGGCAACGTACGAGGGGCGAGTGAACTTGTGAAGGGAAAAGTGGAAGGGGAAGAAAGGTTGAGATGAGAAGGGCAGGGCAATGTTGGCGGCGGCGGAATGGAGCGGATAAGGCGATGACAGTGAAGCACAGTTCTAGCCATACTGGACAAAATTGGTTTGTCTGGTTGGGCATATATTTTGGTGCGTTTCCATATCCCGTTCTTTTTTCCACGGTATTCTCCCCCTCTTGCTTGAGGTACTCTGTACTCTGTACAGTACATTACCTGCCATAGGTAAACCTTTTTTTTCTCACAGCTGCATCCCCAGGTCAGGCCCATGGCCGGGTCAGGTAAGGTACATTGGAGGGTACAAAGCCACAACTCTGGGGCCCAAGGCCCCTTCAATGGGGGAACGGGTGGGAAGACTCCAAGGAAGGGGAGAGCGCGCGCGGGCAAAAAGTCGAATGGGGGCATCTCCAACTCACGGCATAGAACAAGCTGGGCCTTGCCGGAGCAAAAGCTCCGTTTACCCCTGTGCCAGGCCCGAGCGGCAAGGCAGCGCTTACGGGGCCGCATGGAGCACTGCGTGGTACTACCGAACGGGACCCGCTCGTCCTCTTTTTTTCTGGAAGGGAGACTGGGAGACTGGAGTGCAGTGTGCACTTACCTTTACATTTTAGTGGTCTTGTGGAGCGAGATGGAGTTCCACCTTGAGGGAGAGTGAGAGAGAAATGGGAAGCCACGATTGGTGACCCTCCACTCCCTCTTTCCATTCTCACTTGACTGTGGGAAGTGAGCCGTATGTGCCTTCCATTGCTGACGAATACCTGTACGGGTGTAAGGTACTATAGGTGTGCAGCAAGGTACAAGATGAAAGCGCCTGGGTCCCAGGACGTTCCTGTTGACCTCGGAACCCCGTCAATTGGAGTCGGAGCAGAATTATTGTGTTCATCCAGGGAAGGTCTAAAGTGAAAAGGGCAAAAAGAAGAGACGAAGAAAAGGGTCTAGCACTTTTGTTCCATGGTGATGTGGGATGTAGCAGGTACAAGTGACCGGCTCAGTTGCTCCTGCTCTCGTTCTTTCCTTCATCCCACCTCATGGACCCAAAGTATTTCTGTACCTAGCCCTTCCTTGCCTCGCCTTCCATCTATCCTCTTCTCTCTTTTACACTCACACATTTCCGTCATCTTCCTGCATGCCAGCCTTGCGCTTCCTTTGCTTCATCCATCCAACATTGCCCCCCTCAGCTGCCGGAAGCTTTCTCCATCGACCAACACCAACTAGGCGGGCCGGTTCGTCTGCGCTAAATCGTTCACCTCTCGGTGTTTTCTCTTCGCTCCTCGGATGTCAATAACTGCCATTATTTGGCCTCGGCCTCCGAGTGCCGGTCATCCCAACGTCTAGCATCTGCATCGAGTCCTGGACTATTCGCTCCGGTCGCAACACGGCAGCTCATGGTGCCAATGCTGAGGTGTCGACCTGATGAGGATGTGGTGGTTCACTGTCCAGAGACTTCGCGTCAGCAAGGGTAGGACAACCATGCGTGGCCGGGCCGCCCGCGTGGCTCTCCGGTTATCTGTCCATCCAAGGCCCCTGCCGCTCTTAAGCCAAACAACGGTTCGCAAGACGTCATCAACACTACTAGGAATGGGGGTATCCAAAAATGCACCATGGCCCCGTGGATTTTCTTGACCACGAGGGCAGAAAAAAAAACGCCCTTCTACTTCAGTCGTCGGACGACGGATCTTTGGCGTCCTCGAAACTTCGGAGCATCACGGTCTAGTTCGCCTCCATCTCACGACAACTCACGATCGGTTATGTCGGACAACGCAAAAGAGTCAATCCTTACCCTTGTCAGGTTCACATGACGAGGTCTGTGTCAATTAGGCACAACGACACCGTCCTCCACATCCTGAGAACAGTCAAGTCCACGAATTTTGGCGGCGTGTTAGCGACTACAGACCTCAGGGTGCCTACTGCGTGAAGTTTCTGGTGCCTTCGAGCAATATGGCCGCGTCCCGCCCTAAGATGAGACCCTGGACGGGAATGCCCTCTGAGCCTCCCGTCAGGATCAAGCTAAAAGCTACCGGACACAGCGATTAACCTTGACTCGGGCCCCCGCCAAATTGAGGCTGATGCTTTTTCTACTGCAGATGTGGTAGCTTGGAGCACAGCAGTCACGCAGCCACGCAGCCACGCAGACGCAATGGTTGGACCAAAGATGGCCCGTTAGCCTGGCGATCCCTTCGAAAAGACGGATTTTCAGTGATCGCGCCGCCCTCAAAGCAGAAGTCCTGCACAGGCCACGCAGTCTGTCACGCGAATTCGCACAACCCGACAAAAAAAGCGTGGTCTGATTGCGCAATTGACTACGCGGGAATGAAGAGAATGATCAACTTTTGAACCCACGAGACTTACGGCTGGCTAGCTATCCTACCGCCTAGGTATGCTAGATGGAAGAGCTTACTTCATCAACTCGACAAAGTCGTATTCGCAAAGGTTTACCCCGCCGTCCAGAGCTGTGGCCCCTGGTCGTTGAGCGGGGACTGGGGCGTTGCCCGACAGCGTGGCGGATGACGGACGCTTCCGACCAGATTGGCAGATTCGACTGTCCAACTTAGGCCTTTTCATGCAGGGATCCGGCAAGGGCAATATCATCATGTTGAATGGGTTGGGTTGTCCTGAAACGGACAACGAATCATCAAATTCTTCCGGCAACGGAGACTCTCCGTTGGTCCCAGAAGAGCGGCTCTATACGAATACATGCTGGACAACTTTGGAGACAACACCACGCGTTGAGCGGATCGATCGCAGAGGTTCGCGGCAGGCAAATAGGCAGGGGCCTGCATGTCATGTTGTTGCAATGCCTTTTGCTTGCTGTTTCCACGGCCTATCAAAACCAGCCCACGTCAATTCAACCGTCGGACTTGATTCATCATCCTCCTGGAAGAGCTCCTCCGCATTATGAAGTTCTTCATACTAGTCGTCTTGATGTTTGGTACACTAAAGTCCTCCTGCTACCCTGACTTCTGGTACTGTGGAATTGCGGATTTTCGTTGCGGCAATGATTCGGCGACTGTCGGCGCCCAACGAGATTGAGTTTTCTTATCATTCCAGCTCTCCCTCCGTTCCTGACTCTGCTGCACCCTCAGCATGACCGTATGTGGAGACGCTTCTTGAGTCGTGCAAAAGCTTGAAAACCTAACGATCCCTTGCCCATTGCTTTTAAGGGTCCACGAGACCATGACAGGCAATGGGGTGGCTGACATCGGCAACTAGGGACATCTCCCGCATCGCTCTATGCCGCCTTTTTGATATTGCTCATTCGGATCGATGCGACACTGTGTTGCATCTACATTATCTTTTGGAATTCAGCGCTGTGAGGCAGCGATTCTTGGCATGAGCTCCACCACCAATTGATACCAGACAGATACTTACGGATCTTTCATGGCAAGGCTTGCGCGCCGTAAACTGTGCCCTGATGACTTGGAGCCCAATACTCGAGTTCCCGTGAAAACTGAGTCGGAGCTGGCTCCGGTTCGACAACTTTTTGCGCCAGCGCAGATCACAGACTAGGCAAGGCCGCGCAAGTTGGCCATGTGGGATAATTAGTGGCCGCATTATTTTGGCCACAAAATGCATGGGTAATTTACGCAATCCCGCGTGCCCGCAAGGATCGACATGTCTACCTATGGAGTAGTGTGTAACTGGCAGTCAGCGGTGATCATTCCCTGCCTTGGTCGAAGGCCAATCGGCAGCCCGTGACAGCTCAATTCGGCTCTCTGTTCGATTCGTTTGCCAGTTTCAGCCATCACGGTACAAATACCCAATTTCCCAATGCAGGTGGAGTTTGACGGTATTCCCACCCTTGCCTGGTGATGCACCATTTCTCTAAGTTTGTCTTTCCTTGCTTTTCTCAATATCGTGGTGGGACCCGTCCTGTGTGTTGCGTTGTACGAAGAATCTGAGCGTTGCTTTTAGACTTCTCGACGAGATTCGCGAAGATTCGAGCTCGTTGGAGACCCGGGTGGGGCACGGAGTTTCCTACGTCTTACAGTGCGGGCGGGGCCGGTGATGCCTTCGAAATGGCACGACATACCGGTTCACATGCATGTACGAAGTCATCTTTGACTACGTGGACAGAATTTGTGCGTAATTTTCAGTTTGACCTGGTGTGTACACTCATATCAACCAATGCCTGTCGTAACAGAGGGGAAAGAGGGGTCTACGAAGGGGGGCACCGAGTTTGTTTCAACGTCAACTAACGGTGTTAGGTGGCACGGCGGACACGGAAGACTATGCCTGTCTTCGGCTGATGTTGCTCAAACCTTGGACATCTAGTTCCAGTGGAAGCTAGAACTCTCACGAACGCAGTAGTTATATCCAGAAAAGTTTGGGTTTCCCGCACAACCGTTGTCAAATGACTTGCCACCCCTCAAATTTGAAGACTGAGTTGTCCATGGCGGAGTTTACAGGGAGTCCTTGACGGAACCAGGCGTGAAATCCTGGAATTCTGGAGCAACAACAAGAACCCGGGTGCAAGTCGCATCTACACCGTTTGTATAATATACATCTCTTGTATCATCTACATCCCCTTGCAACATGACGTCGAGTGATCATCCTCAACCCACCGTGTCGGAAATGATGGATAGGGACGAAATACAACGGGTGTACCAACATCACGGAACCGCATCGCATGAATCTCAAGGCCACGTCAGAAACCTGGGTGGCGGCAAAGCGCAAAGTGTAGAATCATAAGCCACGTGTTTGATTTTGCGAGATAAGCTCTAGATCTCTGCTCATCTTCTGCTTCACGCCCTGCCATCGAGTCTTGGCCCTGCTCGATAGACCGTGTTCTAGACTTGAGTAGAATCTTCTGGCCTCAGATGCCATCCGTTCCAATCTCATGGTAAGCCTGGTGACTAAATCTTCGCCGCGAATAGTATTTGAACCTCCGGACCTACTCTTCCGATTCATGAGTTCGTGGGTCGCTGTTGACGTGGTCTCGACGGGGGCGAGTGTAACATACGTCCCCATCTTCGTCAGACAGAGATCACAGTGGCCTCGGAGGAGGTACGTTGTGATGAGATTTGTTTGCCCCCGGTGACAGAGGCGGTTTGGTGGGGTGGAGGGGCAGTATCGGCGCCATGTCGATTCGATTGCATCGCAATCGCGGCATTTGATGATGTGGATTGTGCACATCTTGGAAGTGGCGTGGCGGTGAGGGCATAGCTATGAGTCGGTGTCGACTTGATTTTGACGAGTCTTGCAGGGCTTGCAAGGACTTCCTTAGTCTTCTTTTCGAGATGCGTGGACCAGAGATCGGACTTTGAGAGCGGGTTTTTTGGAGGAAGTTTCGTGGTGATTGTGGTGTGACGATGAATCACCGCTAGGAAGTTTGGTGGAGGAATATGGTCTGAATGTCATTTCATTAGGGCAAGTACGAGAAGTGAATGAGTATGATTTCCACGGCAAGATTCAACATCGGGACGGATGAAGGGCGAGTCGTCATCTTCGTCTGTATAAGCCCTGCCCGTCTCTCCGAAGCTCAAGAGTCGTGAGTTCTGGTTCTGAGACATCACTCAGTGCAATCGATCGTCGATTATCGAGGTGGGGATTACAGAACATCGCGCATTCGCCACCGCGTTATATTCATAGAATTTATGGTATCATAAGTCTTCGGGCAATGTCACGTCCCCAAAGCTGCCCAAGTGGCTAGTAGAACGAGCCATATAAAGTCAGGCTGGATGTAGTGACAGGCCAGTAGCTGCTCCCAAGTTACGTTACTTACTGAAGAGTCACCGCTTCATTACACGTGTTGATGTCTCTTGAATGATTTGAAATAAGAAGACGGCTAGGAAGTCTTTCGTAACACCTGTCTTTTTGAGGTGGCAATCGACCAGACTCAGGGGGACTACATTAGGAGCTGGACACATGCATCATAGTTCCGATTCCACAATATGTCAGCCACAGCCACGAAGGCAATCTTATTCGAAAACTTTGTACTGAGATTGGTAGACTGGTAAAGAATGATTTGACCCCAGTTCCATGATTTTCCTTCGACTGCTGAGCTCTTGTCGATAGACAGAACTTGAGCTGCAAACATTTTCAGGTCGAGAGGCATTTGTCGTAGACTCGTAGTTTGTATTCCTCATGCAGATGCCTTCCTGCTAAGGCCTCATGACCTCTGTATACCGACGTAAAGAAGTCCAGAGATCTCTCCATTACTGGGGCGCATTGCAAGAATCTCAAGGACCGGTACATTCAGCCATGCACGCCGCGTAATCCGTGAATAGTCTTCTGAGGCATGGAACCAAGCATCCAGCCTGAACATTTCGTTAGTCAATCGGCGGTTTATTTGTTAGAAAATTTAGGCAAGGTTTCTTACGTCCTAGAGAGCATTAAAAATTAGCCGTTTGTCATTGAGACTCTGTGGATTTGGCAAGGGTATTGTCTACTTACGTTGATTCCACCTCTCCATGGGCGGCGCTCCTCCTCGGGCACTGGGGTAGCGCTGATAGTGGCGAAGAGTAAGGCGACGGTCGCCAGGCAACTCATTGAGACGCGCATCTTGATAATTTCTAGTAAATTTTCTTGTGGATCGAGGCCGGTGTGGTGTAATGTGATATGTTTCGTCGTTGTGTGGCGGATAAAGATCTCCGATAGAATTAATTCTGGGGAAACGACCATTTATATGTGACGTTATGAGGGCATTGATTACCTTGATAGGTATGCTCAACAAAGTTCCTTGGAGTCTTAGTCCCAGATCTTGGTGCCTATGGGCGGCCGACGCCACAATTTTGTAGGACTCTCTGGTCTGAGAGAACCACTAGATAGGTAGCATCTTCTTCAAGTGCGAACCTGAAGTGACTCATATCAAAACAGGGGAAGTTTTGCGGAAGCATGATAGATGAAAGAAAGTGTCTTCGTGACCCTATTGCAGGCCTGGCTTCAACTCGATAGGGTCGTCAGGCACCACCGCGCCCCATTTACCTTGTGTGGTTTGTGAGGACCTTCCGCTGAGCAGCGGTAGGTGTTTTGAGTTCCATTGGAATAAGTCACCACATCGAGCCGTAAATTCTTCATCCCTCAGGAGCAAAACTTTGGGCCCTGAAACGAAGAGTGTCCCTTTAGGAGTTCACCCAGCCAGTAACCATGCGATCATATCTAACGGCCAGACCACGGCGACCTCTTCGTCTTGAAGACGGCACTTCCGTATGCCTGGAAGGTTTATGAGGAAGGAGGCACTTGTGTCTTTTTTTTAGCTAAAATACCTTGAGTCTTTGACCGTCGAACCTTAAAAGAGGCCAGGTACTGCCGATCACCTTCACTTTCGAGTTAACGAGGGATTCCGGATTTCATGGTTCTCATAAACACTGAGTTTGTTGTCCTATTAGCCAAGCATTCATGTTGCAAGGACAGTCAAATTCCACGTAACTGCCGCATCAAACGCTCCGAGGCACCTTGCCGGCGATATCCCCTAGTCAGACCAGGGATGATGTTGTGACCGGTTGAATTATTGCTAAATATTCAACTATTCTCCATCACCGAGGGAAAGCTCGGAAGAAATCCTTCGTTCAACGTTCTTTTTTTGGAGCGCGTGGACAGCTTCAATGGGTCTTCTTGTTCCGGAGAAGACGCTCCGAGGGCTGAGTCTTGAAGTCGATTCGGAGGATAGTACTATAGAGCTTTAGGGTAAACTTCTATTCGTATGTTACCGGTCATTCTAAACCCTTCGAGAGGCCCCTCCAAGGCTTAAGCTCCTAACATAGCACTCTCAATATTGTGATGCATTGGGACCGTGTGCAACCCCGTAGATCTTTCGTTGCCGACTCTTGACAAATTCCCTGGTCTGCACACAGTAAAACACTAGCTGAAGATGCACTTTAATACATTTCCTTATCCAGCTATCAAGACTGCTAGAGAGGCTATGGAGAGTGATTCAAGGTTCCCATGGAGCTTAACACAGGCAACAGCTACGTCCACCAGCTGTGAGAAATATTGGATTTTTCACTCTAAAAAGACCATAGGGAATTTAGGCCGTGGAGGAAATCCAGTTTTTGTATTGAAGTGCATGTTCTACCAGTCAAAAAGTGAAATTGATGCTGTTCTGAAACATGTGTTTGGTGCAGCAAAGAGGAATCACTGCTGGGTCATGCCGGGAGGGCAGGGACCAGTGTAGTGCTCACATTCGGCGACCCATTCGCCCTTGCCGCCGTACTTTGCGTCACAATCCGCTTGGGTGATGGGGTTGCTCAGGATACACTATGACTATGTCAGTACTTGCGCGAAGCTTGCATCACATTGAGGCATCTCACCGCTTGGACGTTGGTCTTCGCGTTCCAGCAGCGGGTGTGACCCAAGCCGGGTCCGCAGAACTTGAGGGCAACCTTGATGTTGGGTTGCTCTCTATTGCGGCAGTTGCACATCCAAGCCGAAACAGCATTGGGGGCACTAAAGATGGTGTCAGTCACTGAGTTGTAGTAGTGTAAGTGCGAGAGCGGCCTTACAGGAAAGCGAAGGCGAGAACAGCAGCAACCTTCATTTTGATTCAAGGCCTGAGGTTGAGATGATGCGAAAATGGTATAGAGCCACTTGAATATTGATGTGAACGATGAAACGAATGGAAGTGGCGAGAATGCTTGGCGATCTTCTACTCTTATTATACTCAAGTACGCACCATCTTGATGTCTGCATTTCTTTCTTCTCTTTGATCGTGTGTACTTCGCATTCGCATCACGGCTATTGAAAAGCCGGGGTTGGGATCAAATTTCCTCTTCATGGACATGGATCGCAATTTCTGGCAGCAGGAAAATCGAACTACAGGAGCATGATGAACGGAACTTCTGTGTATACGAGAACTTTTGTCGCCGTGTGCGCCTGGATTAATCTGTTTGATTTCCAACTAGAATGGATTTGTTGACAAGCACAGCTCGAACCATGGTGTCAGCACGTCTTGACAGAGTTCATGTTTGGCAAGTGACTAAACCAAAGTGCAGACTACGAAAAGCATAAAGTGTGTGGATCCTGTCTCTCACCAACTGTCTAGTCCGTACTGACCGGATAAGATGATTGATTGCTTGAGGTAGCTTAGTAGCACAGATGCTATGAAAAGACCGAAGTCATCGCGCTTAAATGGCAATGAATGACATGGCTAAGTAACCCTAGTTTGAAGCTTGATAGAGGGTGGAGTAAAGCTAGATCTTAGACACGCGAGGAATCTTGACTTGGCTAGACGCGGCAAAGACCTTGGTGGAAAATTGCTAGACATGCCGGCTGCCGCCATATCAATCGATATAGAGAACCCGACCTCAAGGCAACAGTAGAAGACAATCGCATCTGTTATTGACTACTGTAGCTTTTGAGTGCTGCAATTACATGGTATCGTAAAGGTGCTAGCGTAATATACGATTTAGCCAAAAAGGACTTCGTATCCACACGAAAACTCTGAATCCCCGAGAAGTGAGGCGAACGTCATGGGCACTTTTGTCTTCGCAAACTTCCATTCTGAGTGCTTCGTACAGAAGCATATCAAGCAATAGAATGGAAGTAATGGCAGCGATGACTTAGAGAAATTCAGCCGGGAGACCCGAGATTATCTTTGGCATTGCTAGGTCAGATCACTGAACCGGCCACTTAATTTCCAGTAGTTAGCAAAGAACTTTCGTGGCCGACTTAAGGCACGGATTCGCACAATCGGGTGCCCTGTCTAGGAAACTTAAACATTGCGTGACGCTCAACTAGTGCGGACCTTGTAGTCAGCAAGCAACCGCGTTTGTCGGTAAGTCCGCTCCGCAAAAGCTAGAAATCATGGAGCACAAATACAACATTGAACTCATACTTTGCTGACTCGCGCAACTTCAACTATTGCATACCCACTACCCACCAGGTCTCAAACATGATGCTTGCAACTTTTGATTGTGTCCAGACCGATCAAAAGCTTAGCAACTTTTACACTTTTGTAGGAAAGCTTGTGAAAGTTATTGCCTCAATGGTGAGCTGAAAGACGATACCTGAATTTAGTAATCGTCAGCTCTGGACGGAGCATTTGCAAAGATGCAACTATTTTCAGGCACAGTGACTGCCACAACACTCTTCTATTGCAATGTTTTATAAAAGGTAGGCTTCAGCCCGCCACGAAACAGCTATGCATTCAAAAGCACATCATCACATTCACTTTCAAACATTATCTCATTAACTTCCACTCGCTTCATCTAGCTTAGATCTCCAAGCTCACCATGCGTTTCGCCGCTGCTACCATCGCTCTCCTCCTGGCTGTTGCCTCAGCCACTCCTGTTCCTGACGTGAACGAGGCGAACCTCGACAGGGAGCCTGAAAGTGAGCTTTACTTGCAAGAATCGATAATCGAGATCTAATGAATGATGTAGGCAGGACCATCGTTGACCTCGGCTTCCTCCAGGCTCACGAAACTCGCGATGTCAACATCGCTGACGGTAAGAAAGCCTTGAGATTTCAGCGCTTACCATACAAAGCTGACATCGAAAAGTTGTCGTAGCCAGAGCTTCTGATGATGTTGAAAACTCGCTCGAGCGTCGTGGTATGTCAGTCCGCTCGTTTTCAGCCAAGAAAAGGGCCGTTAACACATCATAGTCTGGCCTCACGACCACCAGAGTGGCATCTTCAAGGCTGGTAACGGCTACTACAAGAGAATCGTCACCGGCCTCGTCATTAATGGAGTTAACGTCGCTGTGACCGCTTGGTTCAACGACATCCATACACTTTTCTTGCAATTCGATGCCGCCTTCCCCAACGGTTAGTGCTAAGCTACCAAAATGGATTCACAGTCAGCTGATACTACCAAGCCCCTAACTTCATCTTCGCCGGGTTTGAGGATGTCTCTACCGGGGTGGAGCGCGCCCCCTGGAGAATTAGCTGGGATGAGATCTACAGCCTGGCCATCAAGCCCGGTGAAAGATTCCAGTTTGACAACTCCTTCGTCATGTGGTGGAAATAAATGACGACCCAGCTCTGATGAACCTCAAACATTGTGTCGGCGACTTCACTCACATTGGGGTTCATAGAAAAGCTCTACAGCAGCACGGTGTCTCGACAATTGCTATCTCTGTGTCTGTTCGGCTGGAAACTTATTCGGGTTCGAATCCGGTGATGGTCGCCAGTTGGCGAAGGGGGTTTGTAGCCGGGAGTGGAAAAGAGCGCTTTGCCTGTCATTCATTATGTTTCAATCATTATATCCGGCAATAAAATCTTTTTCTCTTGGAGGATTAGAACCTGAAGTGGTCATGAGGATTGCACGTGATCTTGATCAAATTACCTGACACCTTTCCAAAGCCAAGAGGTATCGAAGGTTAGAGCGTCCAGCTCTCGGTGCCTACATAAAGAGGTGGGCCCTACAATGGGTCGATGATGGGATGGACCTTAGGGAGCATCGGACGGAGATGACCCCTGGTTCAGGGACCGAACCTTGTTCCAACCACCTCACACTGAACAATGACAACAGATCATCAGGGGAAATCAGTTCGCCAACAATGCGCAGATCGAAAACTTCTGGAAAACTGATTGAGCCATGTTTCCTGATGCAAGACCACGATAAATTGGAAAAGTCATGGTCTGATGTTTCGCTGATCCGAATCATCAGGGAGAATCTCAAACGCGTCCAGTCACAAACATCGTAAGGTCTCGACCCATCCATAGGGAAACGCAAGTTCTCGCCAGCCCCATAATACATCATGAAACGCATGAATCTTGAGTCGGAGGATTATGGCGCCATTGTCAACCAGATCATTGCCTGGGCGTGGCTTTGCATAGAGCTGGAGAAGATATAACATTCCGTAGTCCAAGCTGATAAATCCCAATTGCAAAGTCCAAAGTCTACAGAAAAGAGAATACTCTTGCTTACAATCAATAAAGTCGACAGCTGATTATTCTTGTAAAAGAAAAGAAAATGAGCAACAAAACAGGCTCCAATGGGAGCATGGGCAACTCCAGTAATCCTCGCCCGGGACAATCTCCATTCCCGCCTTCCAATGCCCTGGTCCGCCAAACGCCATCAGGTTCGCAGCAGAGCCAACCATATACGAGCTCATACAGCAACAACTTTGATCGGAGCAGCGCCAGATATAGTACGGGCAGAACTGATGAGAGCTCGCGCTACAGTCAGGAGACCACAGAGCCTCCGAAGCTTTCTCGATCACCCCCGTCACGCCGGGAACAAAAGAAGCCTGAACCAAATAAGAACTGGGAGGACAGCATCTACGGAATGTACGGTGATATAAAAACACCCAGAGAGCCGCCACTTCCTCCGCCACCGAGGCAACAGCAGCAACAGCAACGCCGCCGATATGAGCAGCCAGAAGATGATGAAGGAAATAATTCCTTTGATGAAGAGGTACCACGGCGACCTGAGCCGAGACCAGAACCTCAAAGACCACGCAATAGCCGGCAGCGACAGAATTCTAGACCAGAGCAGAGGCGCCAAAACTCACGACAAGATCAGCAAAGAAACCAGCAAGATGATGACAGAGATGAAGACGGGGTGCGAAGGAGAGTGCATGTTAACATCGATATTGGTGGCGACGGAGGCCGCTCCTGGTCATGGACATCCGACTCACGTGGGCCAAACACGGTCAACTTCGACAACACTCCCTTTGTCGGCGGAGGCTTCCCCTTTGGTGGTCGAAATAACAACGGTGGTAGGCTTCCCGTCAATATTCCCTTTGGCGGAGGACTTCCGATCAATCTTCCATTCGGACTATGATGGCACGACTAGATGTCAAGCGAAGCACATATTTTGGCGAGAAGACCGGACCTTTAAACAGCTCCTCAGAAATATTTCTCAACCTCATATAAATCATACCTGCATGTACCAACAGTCACTAGCCTTTACTACTTTGAGAACAATTTTCCCCAATCACCCAAGGGTTCCATGTCAACCTTGGATTCTCGCAACATATCCCAAATGACTGTGATAACGGTATCAAGTATGAGGATGTCATGCCTATCCTCCCAGAAAGCCACCCTCTGAGCTGCTCTCAGATTTGTGCAAAATATTGCTACTGCTTCTGGTCTCTGAGCCACCACAGCGCTCACGAGATTGTCTAACGTAGTTTCGTCGACGCGGCCAAAAGACGAGTTCACCGTAAGGTCTAGATGTCGTTCCTTCTGGCAACTCACTCCAACACGTGAATAGTTCCGAATGATGGCTTCCTGCACATCATCTGTGTAAGGAGTGACCAAGCCAAGATCCTTGACGTCAAACATTTGCAAGGCCTTGTTCAGCGCGAGAACAGAAGTTGTCGCGGGAATTCCTGTTGCCGCAGTGATATTCGCACACAACCTCTCATCGGCTTCAAACCCCAGCCAACCCGACGAAGTACCACTCCAACCGATCATGTCAACCTCGGCATCGGCCAAAAGCTGCGCTGCTGAGATCAAGTTATCGGTCTGAAACTGGTCAAGTCCATCCTCATCTAGGCTGATCTTCAGAACCCGAAAACGAGAAAAGTGAACTGTGACATCCGGAAGCCCGGAGATGATGGCTTGTGTGAGAGGTTCAAGGCTAGTGTTAGAAGAGGGTGTGATGATTCCTAATCTAATCTTCCGCGCCATGTCCAGGGGAGTTTCGATGAAGACTTGGGTTTTCCCGCGATTGGATTTGCTTTCGTTGCTTGATCGTAATTAAGAGTTCTAAGTGTCTTTCACCATGTGTGATTTGTCCCTGAATATTGACGTCAACTTTCCGTCGCTGGTCCCAAGCACCGTTATCAATCACCGATGTACCCCGCACCATGTTGACCCACAGCTTGTCCGGCCCTTACGGGACGGAGTATGGATCAGCCGGCTGTTGCCTTCCTGCCGCCCTTCTTGGTAGTTACCTCAGATCATACCGCTAAGTCAAGGGTAACATAGGTGGAGTTTCCAAGTCCAGTGCAAATTGCCCCCGTGAACGAACTTTTGAAATTGCCTAGTATCTCGATGATGTCCCTATTCTATCACCTGTCTCTCAATGCAAAGTTTCCGTAGCTTTCAGTAGCTTCTTGAACTCGGAATCAGTCGCTAGCAAGGTATCGGGGGTATCCCACTCCACGACCTCTCCCTGCTTCAAGAGGAGTACCCGGTCGTACTTTCCGATGAATCTCAGACGGTGTATGACAGAGATTACAGTCTGCTCTGAGAACTCTTCCTCGATAATTCGCTGCATTTTATCTTCCGTGTCTTGGTCGACGCTGAACCAATGTTAGTTGATGAATGGTATGTGAGTGTAGGGGCAAAGTCCATACCTGCTTGTAGCTTCATCCAAGATCAAAATTTGGCTCTTTTCAACAAGGGCGCGCGTCAACGCTAGAAGTTGTCTTTCCCCTACTGAGAACCCATCGGCATCTAGTTCGCTGTCTAAACCACCTGCCATTCCGATCTTGTCCAGGAGGCCAACTTTATCGAGTGCTGCTTTGATCGTCTCACTACTTTCGCGGGAGTGTGGATCTAAGTTGAACCGGACGCTGCCCGGGATGAACAATGGCTCCTGAGGTATGACGTTGATTCGCGAACGTACTCCCGCTCTCTCCAGACCTTCGAGATCAATGCCGTCGATACAAATCTTCCCGTCAGTAACTTCAATCATCTGAAGAAGCGAGAGAACAAAGGAGGTCTTGCCGCTGCCCGATGGCCCACAGACTGCAATCTTCTGACCGGATGATATTGAAAGTGACAAGTTCCTCAGAGTCGCGTCTCCCTCTTTTGTGTATCTCGCAGTGACATTTTTAAATGCGATGCGACCTTGCTTTGGCCAACTTTCAGGAGGAACACCGGAGCTTCCCAGCTCACGCTCCTCGGAAGGCGTTGTCTGTGCAAACTCTCTTATTCTGGCCACGGCACCGATGGAAGTCTCCAGGGCAGTCCAGTTCTTGATTGTTGTCGCAAGAGAATTGTTGAACCCCAGGACCAAGACCATGGAAACACCAATTGCCCCAGGAGAAAACTTATCGGTGATGGAAGTTGCCATGCTGACAATGATGAGAGCTAGAGCCCCGACAACGAGATCCAGAACGAGCGCGAGCCATTGTTGGATACAGGCCAGCATGTAGTGGGTTTTCTGTGATGTATTCAGGAGTTTTGTCGCCTGCTCCTCAAAGTTCTCTTGCCATTGGTAGGCACGAATAGTGGCAACGCCCTTGAGTGTTTCAAGAAAGTGGGTGTAAATTGGGGCCTTGGCTTCGATGTCCAGGAGACGGACTTGGCGAGAGGTGCGGAGATAGTATCGTTGAACGAAGAAGAGCACGCCCACTAGAAGAGGCACGGATGTCGCCAAGTACTTGCCCATGACACATAGTATGATGAGCTTCACGATACAAGCGCAGGCATCTTTGAAAGAGTTAGCTCAGCAAAAAGAGTAGCTAGAAAGGTGTTGAAGAGAGCAAACTTACTCGAGGCAAAGTTGATGGCATTGGACGGAAGAGTCACATCAACCAGATTGAGATCCTGGCTGAATCTAGATTACGAAGCGGTCAGATTTACGCTCAACTACAGGATAAGACGTCGCTACAAGACACACATACCTGTTGGTGATTGAACCTGTATCAGTGGACTGGAAAAAGCTAAGAGGTGCTCTAACATAGTGTCAACACATGCGACAGTAAAAAGGGGTCGGTTCTCGCGCTACCTCAAGCTTGTGTGCAGTAAATCACCATGCAAACTCATGGCTGTCGCGCTGATGATCCGTATGAAGAGGAGCCTACCAAGAATGGTCAGCGGCACCGAACCTTAGAAATCAAGTTCTCTCAGGTCTTACCAGCATTCCACAGAAAGCCCAATGCACGCCATTGCGAATAGAAGGGCGTAAACCCCAAGATACATGCCGAGGTTGTCATTTGGCCGTTTTTCGTTGGCTTCTACCCACCATTGAAACCAGATATCTAAGACGCACGTTAGAGCGATATGAGCAATTAGTATGATTCCACGAGGACGTACTTGTAAATCCGCTGCAAAATGCCTCGGTGAAAGTGGCGAAGACGAACGAGCCAACTACCAGCCAACCAGCTCGCTCGAAGTAGTACTTGTAAACTGACCAAGAACCGTTTTGGCGCAGTCTGTCTTCCTCGGCATCCAGGGTCCTTTGGATTTGTGAGGGTTTCACGGCCTCCTCAGCTTGCTCCGACTCTTCACCGCTCTGAAGATTATCGTCATCTTCTAATCTCGAGTTTGTGATAATATCTGGTGAGCTAGCAAGGACCTGTTGATATGGGCCCTGACTCAGGACTTCACCATCGGCGAGAACGATTAATTCATCTGCATGTCGAATTAGTGCACCTGTGTGTCGTCAGCTGAAAACTTCCTAGTTACTGTCAACTTCTCCCCGTGGGCAGTCTTACTGGTGTGAGTCGCAAGAATGACGGAGATATCGTTCCGGCGGAAGTGACCATCCTTGCTGAAGAGACGGCTTGAGATCTGGCTGACACTTTTGGAATCAAGGCCGCTGAAGATGTCATCGAGGACTATAACTCGGTGTCTGGAGTAGACCGCGCGAGCGAGTGCCTTGCGAGAGTGTCAGACATGGCCATACTTGTGCCTTGCCAAAGGAAGGGGTTCCCAACTCACCACACGCTGTCTCTGCCCTCCGCTCAAGCCGACGCCGTTACTGCCAATGTTGTACGACTCTCCTCCAGGCATATTCTTGACGTCGTCAGTCAAGGAGCACAGCCACAAGACTTGGTCGAACCATTTCGGATCATGATCGAAGCCACCAGTGATGTTCCTTCTCACGGTGTCGTTCATCATCCACGGAGTCTGCGCGCAGTAGGCGATACCGTGAGCCATGCACTCTCTGGTCCCTGCACTATGTGATGTCTCCGAGAGGATACTCTCCATAAGGCAAGACTTTCCGCATCCAACAGGACCTACAACCATGGTGATGCCTCTCTTTATCGTCAAGGATAGGTCTTTAAAGACCGTGTCTGAATCAGGCGACCAGGAGACCTTTGCATTGCAGAACGAGATTATTATTCCTTCCGATGAATTTTGCGTTGAATGATCCGCGAGCTCGATGCTTGTCCTGTTCCAGGTGGTGACTGATGAGCGCGATGGAGGTGTTTGGTGTTCCCGCAGTGATCCTTCGTGTACTTTTAGACAAAATATCTCGATACGCTTGAAGCAAGCCACCCCCTGCACAATGTTAGGCACGAATTGGCAGAATAGCAAAAGTGGTTCTGTCAAGAGGCCGATTAAAGACAGGGCGGTGAAGGCATTCGTTGTCGTCAGTGTTTGATCTTTAGTGATGACTGCGATTATACTGTAGATGACAAATGTCGCGAACGGCGCAAATTCGACAGGAAGATTTGCTGCGAAAAGGTTAGCTTTGAAACAGCAGATCAATTATACTGAAGAACTTGCAAACAAGGATCTGAGAGAGTACTAATTTGCGAAACTTCTCAGAGGTCCTTAACTCAACACGTCGCAGCTCTGTGATAGTGGTTGACAACACGCCTGAGAGACCCAGCAGTTTGATAGACTTCATATCTCCCAGCATTGAGGCTGTGACTGCCACTCGCTTCTGTAAACGTTCAATCCAGGCCGTTTGTGCCCTTCCAATGGTCTTAGAGACTGGGATGACGCCAAAAGCGCAGACTTGTGACATCTCCGTTAGCGTTGCGGAGCAAAGTGCAGTTCGTGGACAACCTACCAATAGAAATGACGACTGGTACTACAGATGCAGAGGCTATTTGACGATGCAGGAGGAATATTGCGATGCCAACTTCCAGAACCGCAGCCCAAATTTGATGAAGGTTGTTGAACGTGAGGACGATGCGTTCGATATCTGTGCCCATCAAAGTAACCGCAGCACTATCTTTCAAGTCATCTGCTTTGAGAGAGACAGTTTGTCTGAATATCATGGACATCAGCCCTGCTCGAAGCATCGTCGTGAAGCGGAACTGATGGCGGGAAAATGCAGCTCGGGAGACCGCTAGACCGAGGTACGTAAGTACATACGCCCCGACAAGTGCTTGCCCATAT
Source organism: Colletotrichum simmondsii (assembly GCA_001563135.1). Classification (NCBI taxonomy): domain Eukaryota; kingdom Fungi; phylum Ascomycota; class Sordariomycetes; order Glomerellales; family Glomerellaceae; genus Colletotrichum; species Colletotrichum simmondsii. The sequence goes on along the minus strand of JFBX01000757.1, from coordinate 203,907 downwards.
CTCTGAGACTGTGGCGTCTTGGGCGTCTGCATGTATTTCACTGTCGCCGTGATGAGGAATGGCTGGCAAAACGTGAACGCAGTGAGAAAAAGACGCGTTATGACGCCGGCGAAGAGAGTCCCGCGATATGCGTAAAAGCCGGAACGGATCAAAGCATGGTACTTCTGCCCTTTGCGCTTCGACCACGCGGCCTCGAGGCTTGCTCCTGCTCTATCTCCAGCTAAGTCTTTGTCAACTTCCGGCATATCCCGGATGTGAATGACCCGCGAGTAGCCGAGACGGAAGAAAGGCATAAGCCAGGTGAAGAAGCTGCGGCCCCAGAAGCCAGTTTCTTCCTCTTTTGTAAGAGCTCGGTACTCTGTTCGCAAGAATCGCTTCTTGCCGATGGACTCCAAGGGAACGACTAGGATCGTGAGAATGATGATGGCAGTCCAGAGACCTCTGGACGCTCCGGCACTGGAGATGAGCCATAGAGTTCTGAGGCGCGGTAGCGAGAGTATGGCAGAGGCTGAGAAGTAGAGTATGAGCAAGTCGGATGGGCGAGTGGAGCGTTGGTCTTCGAGGAACGAGTGAAATGTAGCTGCGAAAACGGCGATGAAGTTGAGAATTCCCGCTGCCAGTGAAGCTGTCGCGCGGGCGGCTAACGACCTGATGTTGCTTATGACGAAACCGAGATGAAGAACAGTTAAGATGCTCAAGAGAGTCTACATTAGTGTTAGTATCTTTCAGATGGATGAAGTGAGTTCTTCAAGTCGAGACCCACTAATTTGCACAAAGCAAGTCTGTAAGTGGCTACTTTCACCGGTGTTCCTGCAATGGAAAATATTCGAAATGGAATGAGCAGGAGAAATACTGCCGAAGGGATAATGTGAAAGATGGCATCTTCAAAAAGGAGAGTGAAGTCAAAGTGCCGGCAGTTGTAGTCAATGCGAGGGCCGAATTGATTATCGCTGCCCAAAGGACAACTGGTGTTAGTCGCCATACAGTCGGGTTCTGGGGATATATTGCGGTCAACTCAGTCCAACTTCCAGGACATTCACAGTGAATGCGGATCAGCCCAGTATATTAAGCCTCGCAGCTTTGAAAGGGACTTTCGCCTTGTGACACCATGTACGCCATGGTGAGCAAACGTCTTACATCAGAACATTCACTTTCCAAATGATAGCTGTGCTATGCTCAGTGAGGCAGGTCAATCCGGTTCACACAGCCGCTGATTGGACACCATCGAATCGGTATTGACCCGAATATGCATTGCTTATGTCGTCGCGTCCCGAACTCGGGAAGCGGGTCCCACCAAACCGAGTGCAAAAAATCGCCATCTTAGGAATGGACGAGAATGGGGGCGGAAATAAGAGTTAAGAAATTGGGGCCGAACAATGGGGACGCGAATTGAGGAGGGGACTGGGGGTGCCGATGTCGTGATTGATGGGCCCCTCTTTCCTCCGTCCCTCGGTTCTCCACTCGGAGCACCAGAATCCGGAACGTCCACCACGCCCTCAGGCAAGCACCCATACCCGAAGGTACCTTCCCCGGACCATCCACCACTGAACCGGTTCCCTACCGGTCCGGAACTGACGCACGCAAACATGCGCGTTCCTGATCTCATCAGCAACGACAACACAATCTCGCAACGCACACGCCAACGTCGCACGTCGTCCACAGTGATAGCTGCATCTGCAGCTTCTTCATCACAATCAGCATCACCAGAATTGGAAAGTCTACCTCCACCGATCTCAACCAGCGCTGGTCCACCAAACAAGAAACGACGTATAACGCAAACAGCAACCCATCTCGCGCGAAGAAAACGCGCAGCAACAGCGTGCCAGTTCTGCCGTCTTCGCAAAACCAAATGCGACAACGTCCATCCCGTGTGCGGGTTCTGTCGACATCACCATGCGACCTGCGTGTACGGCGACGAAGGGGAAGATGAAGAAGGAATAGAGATGGCAGCTAGTGCTGCCCACGCTCAAGATGAAGGCGTCGCCAATTCAGTCATATTGGAAAGACTAGATGAGATCAAACACTTGCTGCAGAGAACAAGAAGCCTCTCGAAAGACCAGCCGGCGTTGGCGGAAGCTGAGGTACCTCAGGCGGAAATCCATCAAATAGGTGGGACTAAGGTTCATCAGCTTGGGGAAAACAGTGAGCCTCATGGTTACTTCATGGAAGATCATGACCAGCACCGCGAAGAAGCTACCCGCACGCTGTACTCGGCCCTCCGCTGCGAGTCTATGCTCCGGTGGCCTGTCTTCGAGGGCATCGTACCGGAGGACGACGCACGAATAGAATCCTTCATTCTGGAATTCGGCACCGACATGGCCGATAATGGTTTGGATCAGCCCAGTAATTCCTCAATGGTCAACGGATCAGGTATCCAAGAAGATGCTTTCGTCCCCCTTTGCCGGAAGTTTCTCACACATGTCCACCCCCGTAACCCGATTCTCGAGAGCAACGAACTTATAGCCTACGCCAAACAAGCAACTGAACACGGCATCGGGTGGGATGCTCCATCCTGTCTTGTCGTAAGAGCCCACAATTCACCCCTTCAGCGCCCCCTAGCAACTAATTACAACCAACAGCTCCTCGCCTGCGCCTTGGCAAGTCTAACAACTCCCTGGATCCCACCGCGAGAAATCGCATCCATGACCCAAATCAACGTATTAGAGACCCCTCTCCCGCCAATACTTGAACCACAGGACTGCGGCATCGCAGAGGCGTACTACCTCGCAGCATCCAAACGCATCGGCCTTCTAGGTCCCTCCATCATTGACATACAATGTCTGTTCCTGGCCTCCATGTACGAAAAGTGCCGCCTTCGGCCGCTACGAGCCTGCTTTTACATCCAGCAGGCCTCGACAAGACTGCAAGCTCACCTGCTCCGGCGAGGACGACGGCCGTGGAGGGGGCCCAGTGGACGGGAAGAGCCGACACAGCCCCTTGAGCAACGACTGTTTTGGTCTTGCTTCAAGGCTGAGAAGTGAGTAGCCTCCACCTCCTCTCTGTCTCCCTACGGTGAAGGTCTTTCCACTGACTAAAGTAGCGAGATCCTCCCGACCTTGGGCCTCCGGCCAAGCGGCCTAGAGGACTTCACCTACCCAGACTCCTTCCCTGCGCCTCCTTCAACACTCTCTACGGCAACGGTGTGCGCCATCCGCGTCAACGAGACACTCGCGGACCCCTCAGACTACGCCTGGTCCCCATTCTCACACTCTCAACAACGCCTGGAAGAAGAACGCAGTTGGCTTTACTATCTCGCCGAGATCTCCCTCCGCCGGACGATCAAAAACACTATGTCCGTGTTATACCGAGAAGGCGAGGCCTACTGGCTGAGGAACGAGGATTTATTAATCCGACAATACGATGAGTTTGAAAAGGAAATTTCGCAACTGTTAGTTACTTCTGCCCCGCCTTCCCATGTTATCCTGATGGAGTTCTTCCCTGTGCCCCCAGATCGAGTCCCCCACTTGATTTCCCCAGTCTTGGCGTATCTCAAAGCAGCGCGAACAAATCTCCGAGGAATTCAGCACAGCAACCACCCCAGCCGAATGCCGAACTTACACGTCTCGCAGACACTCCCATCTTCCGCCCCTGATCCAATTTACCGAACACGACTACCCGGAAAACGAACTCGCATTCTATCTCCAAGGTCGCTTCCAAGGATGGCGCGAATCAACCCTCCGCCCGCTCCTCTACTGCGCCCTCCACGGAATCCGGGGCCGTGGCCAACACGACCAGAGCCAGCAGCACCCGACAAACCCGCGCGTAATCCACCTCGCTCAAAAAGCCGTCGACACCTGCGCCGCCATGATCGTCAAAACGGCACACCACCACCGCCACGGCGGAAGCTGGTTCGTCGCCCGCCGCGCATTCTCCTGCGCCGTCATGGTTCTCGCGGTCGTCGCGGCAGGGAACCATCCTGTAGAGCCGCCCTCGAACTGGAACTCTCTCGTGCGGCTTGCGCTGAGGGTTCTGGGGCGATGGGGCAAAGAGGCGCGTGATCTCGAGCGCATGCGAGAGACGCTCCAGCGGCTCTTTCACAGGGTGCAGCAAAAGGCGGGCTCCGGGATGGCGGTATGAGGCACCTTGGGCGCCGCATGGCGCTCGAGTTTAACCCACATGTAGGTACATAGAAGGCTTCTCTTTCTGTCTGAAGGGCACTGGGCGTTCGAATCACATGTCTATCCGTTGCGTCCATCGAGAAATGACGACGATGTCATATAGTCCCGTGCCCAGAAATTGAGTGCTCCGCACACTTTGGGTCCGAGTAGAAAGGTATAGGAGATTGATTTGAACAATGCAGTGCCGCGCAATAGGTAGGGGCTGGTAAAAGTGTATTGAAGAAGTGACTCTGGGCTGGTCAAACCACTCTTTACTGGGGTAACTATGATACGCATCCCTCGAGGTAGACCTTGAGCTAGCACGCAGAACGCATGAAGGGCACGCCTATTGACGGCCATTTGAGAATCATCCATCTCCCAATTACGAGACGTACGTCTTAAGGAGAAGCTCTCTGCTTCCGCCTTCGGGAAGGAATCAAGTACGAAAACTCTCCGAGACCTGAAAGCTACTCGCCACTCCCACTGCAAGCTTTCTTAGACGATGCGGCGTGAGTATGAGTCAGATATATCAGTGATAGACCTGAACTCGCCTGTGAGGAGGCCGAGAAGGGCACCCGAACCCAAAAGACCCAGTGGACCTGGTTGGGAAACCTCAAGAGCAATCGGAATCTGAGTATTTATGGAAACCAGAGCCAGCCATTCCACCTTCTCATGTAACAACCATATGAGGCGTCCCCACGCAAAAGATTGGTCCGTTTGCCTTCCAGCAAGCCATATGAAGCACGCATGCGCCTGCACCCAAAGACACTTTCTAATCCACTTCACTTATAAACATCGAAGAAGTCATATGACATCACCCGCACAATCTCTTCATGGTGTTCACGAACCTCGAAAAGTGTCCTGGTACCTGTAAGTGTACCGTACACAGTAGCTTGCAGTTCGGGAGCCCCGTCCCTGCAGAATGCAGCCAAGAGATCCGCGACCCGCTCAACTTGCCCCAGTCCAGACAAGACCACGATTTGCCGAAGCCTCAACCCGACGTAGTGCCAAACTGGTGGTGCCGGAAAAGGTACCCAGCAGGGTACATGATTAATGAATGCATCTGTCATCTTATCCCAATGTGTTGTTGTTTTCATTACTCTCCGAGGGTACTTCGCGCTGTATAGAACTCAAAATGTGAAGCACACTCACTTAGAACACAAATGCGGAGAGCATCGTATTCAACTTTTTTAGTTATATTAACAGTTATCTTTGAGCGGTAGTGTAAACTAGTCACAATCGTGACGACTATGTTATCCCCCACGCGCCATGCATTCCACATCAACATTTCGCATTACAAGTTGTTAAGATGTGTCCAAATTGGACCCAGCTTCAGAGATGCCTCCCAGGTTGTTCACCCGGTAAGACGGGTAATATACTAGGGGTATAGATAAAAGTGAAAATGGATTAGATAGACGCGCACTTAGACGTTGGAAGTGCGACGCTCAATGTTGTCGACGTGGACCTTGTCGAGGACGCCGTTGCGGGCGACCTGGGAGGCGAAGGTCTCATGGGGCTTCCACTTGGCGGAAGTGCGAGGAGTGGTCTCCTCCATCATCTTGTCAACCTGCTCCAGGGACAGACCCTTGGTCTCGGGAACCAGGAAGTAGGTGTAGACCAGGGCGCAGGTGCAGAGACCACCCCAGACGAAGAAGACGGAGGACTTGAGGTTGCCACGCTTCTCACCGACCATGTAGGGGGTGATGACGGCAATGATGGTGTTCCAGAGCCAGTTGGAGGCAGTGGACAGAGCAACACCGCGGGAGCGGATGGGCAGAGGGAAGACCTCACCAATGAGAATCCAGGCACCGGGTCCCCAGGTAGAGGCGAACCAGAAGATGAAGATGGCGATGAAGGCGATCTGGGCGTTGACGGCGGGAATGTTGTTGGCGATGCTCTTGGTGGCATCGTTGGGGTCCGGGTGGGTGTGGTTGAAACCGACAGTGACACCAATGATGGCAACGAGGAACTGGCAGATGGTCATACCAGCGGCACCCCAGAGAAGGATGGTGCGGCGACCGAAGCGCTCAACAGTCCAGAAGGACAAGGGGGTGGAGCAGACGTTGACGAGGGTGAAGACCAGGGAGATCAAGAAGGTGTTGCTGATGGCACCGGTGGACTGGAGGAAAGGAGTCGAGTAGTAGAAGATGAAGTTGACACCGGTCCACTGCTGCATCATCTGGAGGGAAGTACCGAGAATGGTCTTGCGCAGGTTGGAGTTGGCCTTGAAGAGGGAACCGCTGAAGCAGTTGGCCCATGAGCCGAACCAAGTGGCAGAGGGGATGAGCTGGCGCTCGTACTCCTCGTTGGCGACGATCTCAGCAAGCTCGACCTGGATGTACTCAGAGTTCTCGGGCTGGCCACGAAGCTTGGAAAGGGAGGCGGCGGCATCGGCGAGTCTGCCCTTCTTGACGAAGTATCTGGGGGAGTCAGGGAACAGCATGAGACCACCACCAAGGATCAGAGCCCAGGGGAACTGAATGGCGATGGGAATGCGGTAGGCGCCAGTATCGGTGCGATCCTTGGTGCCGTAGACGACGCAAGCAGCCAGGAGAAGACCAATGGTGATGCAGAATTGGTATCCAGCGACGAGAGCGCCACGAACCTTCTTGGGAGACTATGAAACTGTGTTAGTGGAATACTCTGGGTATAATTCGTCAGGGCGCAAGTGTGAAGAGCTTACAATCTCAGACATGTACAGAATGACAACGGCGGACTCGAAACCCACACCGATACCAGCAATGAGACGACCGGTAACGATGGGAGCGAGAGGGGAGGAACCGACACCAGTGATCATCTGAATGACGACACCGATCATGTAAATGAGGCAGCCGAGAATGACAGTCCACTTGCGTCCCATCCAGTCGGCAACGTCACCAGCAATGAGAGCACCGAAGAAAGTACCGCAGGAAAGAATAGAGACGATGAGGGAGGTGTCAGACTCGCCGATGGCGGTGGCACCCTTGCCCTCAACGGCCTCGATGAAGTTGATGGAACCCAGGACACCGTTGATGTAACCGGAGTCGTATCCGAAGAAGATACCTCCAAAGGAGGCAAAGGCGCAGATCAGGTAGGCCTTCCATGTGACGGGGGCCTCGATCTGGTCGACATTGTCGGTGACGGCGAGGCCCTGGACGGGCTCGCGCGTAACGCCGGTTTCTTTCTCCATTGTGGAGGTTGTTGCTGTTGTTGTTCGCCTCGGGAGCTTGGCGATGATCCGAGCTGATTGTGTGGGAAAGGGGAGGACGAGAGGAAGCTTGTCGGGAGAGTTGTTGGCGAGGAAGCTCGTGAGGAAGGAAGGGGAGCAAGTGAGAAAGTGAGGGCGAGACGAGGACCTTTTATCAGTCTTGGTGTCACGTCCAGGAAGGTGAAAAGGTAAAGGTAATGCTACGCAACTGCGTCCGTGTCAGTCCGCCTGTCTGGCATGGGGGTGTGTGTGGTAGTACCGACTGATGGACTGGGGACTGAGAACTGGGGGGGGAATTGGAGATACCTTACTAGGGGAGGGGGGTGTGACACCAAGACTTGGGTCTGGAATGGGGAATGAGAATGAGACGACAGGCCAGGCGGATGCGTGTGGGTCAGCCAGAGTCAAACAGAGCAGAGCAGGCTGCCGTGTTGTCGATGAAGACCTTACTACGCCTATGCCTATGCCTATGCCGTACGGACGTGGTGAAGACGAGTGTTGTGTGCGTGAGTGTGTGTGTGTGTGGTGCTTCATCTCCCCATTCCGAGGGTCTGCAGGTCACAGTTCATCGAGAACGAGCTCCGATTGGGTTAGCCCCGTTGGTTAGCCGTCCCCATATTGAAGCTCCTGCTAGCTCATGCTTAATAGGGCCGATAACTTTTGAGCAGGCGTGGAGGCCGAGGGGGAAGGGGAGGGGTGGGAGACTAAGAAGAAGGTACGGCGTACGACGGGGGGTGGGAAGGGGACTCCCGACGAGTTGGGAAGGGGCCGCGGGGCGGGCAGGCCACGGGGAAGGAGGGAAGGACGACGGGGGTGGCAGCCAAACAGTCATGAGAAAGAGAGAAAGAGAGAGAGAGAGAGGTACAAGGCACCAAGGGTACATGGAAGGAACTGCTCACCGTCCAGGTTAGCGCGCGATGTGGGAGGTACCTCCGGTCTCCCACAATAGTCCTTGGGCAGGAAGGTACTTTAATTCCTTCCTTCCATTTCTTGGTTCGGTTCTTCACTCACCTGACGATAGCTACCTTACCTCAAGGTGCCATTCAGCATTGCGGTCGTACTTGCTCTTCAGTTACGAGGATGAATATGCAGAGCTCAAGGTGCATGTCACCTAATTTGTGGTCTGTTTGCTTGGGCATTCAATTCTTGTCAATGTTGGAGCGAACATTTGGGCAAACAAGCACGCCGTGGTTGAAGAGGCATTCCCCAATTGCCATTGACTTTTAGGACTTCCATGGGCAGGAGGGGAGCGAGCACCTGCCATGGCAGCCGACGAGTGACATTGAGATATGCTAGACGGGCGGGAAGGAACAAGCGACTCCCTAGCGAAAAAGACTGCAAATGTAAGGTACCTACGAAATGCTCCTGTAGCACACACAAAAGGTACATGAACCGAAAAGAATTGGAAATCGAGCAGAAGCAGCGTCCACTTGGTAAGAATTCAATGACTCCAGGTGGGCCAAAACCATCAGATCATCTATTCCAGGCTGATCTGGACTGAACACGGCCTCACTAGCCATGACCGCAGCAGAGGGGAAAGAGTAGTTTAGCGGCCGATGCCCACCACCTTGGTGGACAGATTGACTCGTCAGTGGCGCGCGATGACCGGCAGTCCACTACAAGCGCTAAAACATTTGGAAAACTGAGAGCCAGAGGGGATGACAAGTCAAAGGGGGGAAATCAGCACATAGATTGTTAGCACAGACGATTATTGGAATTGGACGTGAAAATTAGCCACTGGGGAACAATAACTGGGGGAGACCACACTGGCCCGGGGACTCCAGTCTTCAGCTGTCTGGCCCCCCGGGGACCCCCCTTTCGTGCCCAACATGGAGAGCGCAGCCACCGGGTCACGGGGGTTCTTTCTCAAGCACCAAGGCCCCCCAAAATGCCCCTAGCAGAAAAGACACCAAGAGGAAGAGGGAAAAAAAAAAGCTGGGGAAATGGATTTCGCCGTTGTCTCGCCGTCGCGTGGCGTTTTGCGGGGCGGGGCCCTGGAGACTTGGTCATCCTTTTTTTACTGATGAATCGACGCTAGGCTCGATCCAGACCCTTGACCGCTCCCGGCTCTGCTGTTCGCCCATGTTCTGGCAGTTCAGGTCTTTTGCGCTGCACCGGAGAAGAGCGTGGGCACGGGACTCAACACGATTTTTCTCTGTTCGTGTTCCATCCGTTTGCTGCTATTTTCACCCGGTGTTCGGCTCGTGTTGGAACAGGTCGATGAAAATTCGAAGAAAAAAGCACTGGGGCTCTGCTGATCTGGGTCCGGTCTTGACCCTTCGGCTCGGGCTCTCGGGTCTGACAAAGAATCTGTCAACTGGAGATCAAGCAAACGGACCAGATGAACGGGTGGTCTCGGCCGCTGTTTGTTGGTGGGTAGTTCTGAACTTGTGGTAGGCTGCAGTAAGAGATTCCAAGTCGCGACTCGGCGCGTCTGTCTTTGGTTGCAATCTCATGAGCGTACAAGACGTCTAATTGAATACCTGCCTACCTTACACCCTGCACGCCGAAAACGATGCGCTGGAATCCCCAAAGTCTAAACGCGGAAAGTGTCACGTAGTCGGACCGGTCGTTTCGAGGTCATTTGACGATCCTGACGAGAGTAGTTCGATATGCTTTCATCGCTTGCATCGCAACAAGCGCCGAATAGACGAACCGCCCGCACGCAACCCCGGCTTGGAGAGGTCTTGGAATCTAGAAATGCGTGACACTTTGCCTCCCCCATGGGCCATGGCCGGCGCAAGACTGCGGCGGGGGAGGGGGCCAGCTGTGCGCCAAGTCTGAACGTGCCGAGCTTGGCCCCGAGCTCATGCAGCGATAATCTGCATACCAAGGCGCGCCTCTCTCTCCAGACTCCAGAGTTTCCAGCGTTGAGGACGCCCAAGAATGTCATCGACACGGCACTACTCATCTACGCCGCAGGGAGGGGAACGCGGAAGGGAAGGAAAGCGGCGCATGCAGTAGTCCTAGACTCCTAGGTGGTAGACAACGGCAGACTTGATGAAATGCGCCCGTTTCTGGCCAAGCGCCCGGTGGCCGTGGTCCAGTGATGACATGCCTTCTCCTTTTCTCGCCTAGTGGTCCTGGCCAAGTCATCGTCACCGTTTGACATGGTTTTGGTATGAGTGTTTGACTGTATGTGGACTAATTTGGAGGTGCAGTTACCTGCTTACGTTTGATGACCTCCTGAATCTCACGATCGCTTCATGCAATTTCAGAATTTTCACCAACAACCGGCCTACAGAACAAGAGTGTCAGAGTTTTCTCCCCCTAAAACTCCCGATTATCTTCATTCGGGTTACTTTCACCCGCGTTTGGTGGGGTCCCCGAGGGGTATTCTTTATCCGACATGAACCTGTCCCATGGGAATAAGACCCAGTGGGCCTGTCACAGCCATGGGCCAACGATTAAAAGTAAGGAATTCCCATAATTCCATAATTCCATTGAAAAAAAGGTGCCCCCGTGGAGAAGCAGACTGGAGACTTTTGGCATAGGGACTTGGGGAAAGCGCCATAGAAGCGCCGAAGAGGCAGGCAACAAGCGTCCAGCGCCGTCCCAAGGTCGGGTCCAATCTTGAAGGTACCTCAGTTCTTGCCAGTTGGTGCCAGACTGTCACTCCACAGTAATCTTTAGGATACGTACCAGCAAAGTACCGAAGTACCTTCCCCGGCCACTTTTGTGTGGCGTTCATTGGCTCCGCCGCCTCCCTTCCTTCCCACATCTTCCCCCAGGTGTCAGGACTCAGGCCCTTCCTTTTGAGTCTTGGTCTGGTGAGCCACCGGTTCCTCCCTCCGATTCGCCCAGATGTCAATCCCAAAACACGACACACCCAGAACCCCCTGGTCCCTGTTGCCCCGTCATCCTTCCGAGAAGGAAGAAAGTCTTCGTAAGGAATTGCCAATGTCTTGCCTTGACTTGCTCGCAGCCTTCCACGTCGGCGCGTCTTTCAGTCAGGCAATTGGATGATGCATCACTAATTCGTTCTCGCAGGCGGCCTGCGTCCGACTCTGGCGCGCCCTTCTCTACTACCTACCTTACCTTAGGTACTTAGTTGTGCCTCTGCGACAGGGCCCCCCGTGACTGGCGATACTTTGCGACACGATGCGATGCGCTGAGATTGGGTGGTGAATCTGCGGCTGGACTCAGACATCACGGCAGCATTGCGGTCTCTAATTGTCAGCAATCGAGACAAGAGGCGCCCGTGTGGCTTTTCTTCCCTTGCCGCTCCCTGGCCAAACATCTCCACTGTCGTCGTTCGACGGACCATGTGGTTCAGCGCCATGTCTCTTCAGCCGCCGACATCCGCCATGTCATTCGTTCGTGATGAGATGGGCACATGTCGGCCGGTACGCTCGCTGTACGAACAAACAAGTTGGTATGGATTCCGATCCTAAGGGCCACCCTAGTCCAAGCCGCAACGTTGGAGCCCCAAGGGCTCTCCCGCATGCTCTCCTGCAGCCCTCCAACACGTCTCTCCCTATCCGTGGATACCACAAGCTACAACGCCTTACGCTTGAGCTCTCGACGCTTTTGTGTGAAGCTCGCTTGACTGTTCTTGGCTCAAGTAAGCCATCTTCAGGCTTCAACACCTACAATCGAACTCGCTTAGACGGTTATTCGAAGCTATTCGGGCCATTCGACCTCGCCAAAACCTACAACTACAGTAGCTTTGCTACCCGCTGCATCTCGCTATCCGGACTGCATGAGATGGATGCAACCCCATTCAATCCATCCCATCTTCATCCCGCACTTTCACGCCCTCCCCCAACTTCTCCCCATCCCATCCAACTTTTTTTTCTTCCCCCAAGTTTCCCCATCATCTCTCGTCCAATCCCCCGGCCCCGGCCCCAAATGGGACAATGCTCGGTGGTACTCGATGCGCTAACTACCTACAGATCTCTCTATTCGGAGTCTACTATGGTAGACACTTCGTCTTGGTGTCCAATTTGGCCGAGTTCCTGTCCGTTGTGGATCGCCTCACATGCACTTTCAGACGCCGTCTGTCTCTCTTTCTCTCCGCCTGGAGATATCGGGGTCTCCAAGCAACCCCATATCTCCAGCTTCACGAAGCCGGTACCCAATCACGACGTTGCTTCCGCCAGATCGCGCGCTTGCTCGTCTGATTCCGCGGGTGCTTTCGGGGCTCCGCGCTCATCGTTCAATGAGCCGTACACAACAGCCGTCCTTACGAGGTCACCGCCTATAATCGAAAGAGTCACGTCGTACCACCACCCCACCCGAGTCAGCGCGCGTTGCTGTTAAGAGGACCCAAAGTCCGAATGACCAACAAGTTTTCCCTCCCCGGCGCTCCAGACTTGGGCTCCCTCCCCCCCGGCGCCTGTTCGCCAGTGGGTGCCTTCCGAGCCATCCCTGATCGGCCTCCGTACCCAGGTGCTTACTTTTACCTGTCACGGCCGTGATATCGGCCCGTCTTTGATGACGGCCCCATCCAACCATGCCCGAAATCACGACAGCGGCCTGTCAACACTGGCGCGTCGCCTTGCCTTGCCTGCTTCAGTGCTTCGTCGCCTCGGCTTCCGGCCGAGTTTGGGCTTGGTCTCGATTCTTTTCCCCAGCCCACCGCCCTCGTGCTTCTTCTCCAGGACTCCTCTTTGTTCTTCCCCGTGGGAAACTGGTAAAACGACCGCGTTTTCGCCGGCCGCCTGATCTCTGACGCACCGTTCGTCTCGGAACTTGAACTACAGATACGAAGAAGCTTACAAACCGCCAGGCCGGTACCAATAGACCGATAGACTGTCACCGCACCGCAAACTCTGTCACTCCACGGGGTCTCCGGACGCGGGCACGGTGTCGGTCTCCGCTCGGAAGGATTTTTCTCTCCAGCAAAACCACGAACATCCAGATTCTATCCCCACTGCGGAGAACGTATCATTAAACACCCCTGCTACCCCTGGTGGACACTTCCAAGAAAGAAAAATTACCCCCAAGATCTCGGCTGGAGACTTGCTAACACAGCCTGAACCGTGGACTGTGAATCTCACACGATGTTCATCACGTGATGTCTCGACCCAGACCTGAAGTTCATCCGCTGTTTTGCTCGCGCGGGGCCGTCATGAAGTCAAGAAAAGCACAGGCTGCCGTACGCTGCACGCCCATCCCAGCAACCAGGCCATCCCCAGCCCATCCCGACTTCTCGGGACACGTGAGTCGCAGGGCCCTTGAGTGGCAACGCCGACCCGTGTCTTTGGTGTTGGCTGATGATGCTGGCGCCGTGCACGCACGATCGTTGTCTCTTCCCCCATTCCAAATGCCCGTCCTCTTGGCCGCCAAAGCTAACGATCGATAGGTAGTGTAAATGGATCCAAACCACCGGATTCTAGCGTGGCAGTCAGGTGCAGCTGTGCCCAGGTCCGAGCTCGACCCCTGTCCGGCACCACCGCCATCGAACCTCGGAACTCGTCGTCGTCACTGACCTGTCACCAACCCGCCGACTAATGGGAGCTGTTGACTAACACCTTTATTATGGACTGATCTCGACTGGCGGCCGGCTCCGTTGGCCTTCCGCAGTTCCGCACCGCTACGTAGCCCTTCATCCGAGTGCCGCTCTGGTACCTATCTAACCTTTGCCTCCCGCCAATCCCACCCATCTTCCAACTTCACCGTCTCTCAACTCGCGGGGTTGAGGTTCTCTTTGTCGTGATGACTGGTTCGATCATTGAGACAATGCAGATCTGGGGTAGCCGCCATTAAAGCGCCGCAGCGCGCCAAGTCGAGGTGCACAATCGCAGAAGAACTGAGCTATTGAAGCATCAAGCCAATCGAATTCCCTCGTGGCTTGTCACCTGCCAGCTAGAAGCGCACAGGTCGAAGGATCAGCCACCCGATTCTTTTGCTACCATCCAATGGCCGTGCTTTTGCCTTAGAGCCGCAGAAAGACTTTGGGCACTCAAAGGCTGCATAATTACTCAATTAGGATTTCTCAGGTTTCACAGGCGACAGGCGGGCACGGTGGGCAAACCGAGTGGTTGGACCGGTGCTGTGCGGTGCTTCTCTCCTTCTTACACAGCCTCGCCAGCATAAGAATTCTTCACAAAGAATTAGGTCACGCGCGAGTGTGCGCCGACTTCCAAGTCCCAGACGAGGGTTTGGCACTACAGAAGCTCCCTTTGTCTGGCCGTCGGACTAGCAACACGCTTCTGTCATGGCCGAATCTCGATTGCGGGGTTGGTGTTTGTTAGTGTCCGGTGCAGATTCTTTCCCGCCACTCAGAGGAGCTAGAATAACCAATTTTCTGTAAATCAATTCCAATCAATGCTTAGAATAGTCCAATCTTCTTCAATCTACTTGTCGCAGAACTCTGAAGATCAGAGGAGTCGCCAATCGAAGTAACCGATCTACGTGCATTCTCTGCGATCCCGTGACACTTTCAAGAGAGCCTGCCGTGAAGGCTATCAGTGACACTGCAGCTCAATGACGATGCCAACAGCAAGCTTGTCTTTCCTGAAGCGGCCCAGCTGCAGCTTTTGTTTGTCGAGTGGCGCTTTTTGGTCTAACCGCTTTACCTTGTCGTGCCTGCCTAACACTTCTGGTTCGGGTCCGTCCCCCGGCTCCCGTTTTCCTGCCGGTAGTCGTCGGTTAAAAGTGGCGAAAAATACAAGGGCTTGGAGGGGTCTTGGCATCTGCAATTTTTGAGTCTGGTGGTGACGAGAATGGGGATGCGGCGATGTGTTCATGGCGGTTTGGCTGGCGATGTTGATTTTTCAAGGGTCGATTTGATTGAATGGAGACGGAAAGGATGAATGGGTTTCGATGAGGTTACATGGCGTGTGAGTCTACAGCTTATACTTGAGGCATCACTTCTCGCTTGGCACATTGTCATTGGGTACAGTCTTGAAGTGAGTTGGTATTCATGGCTTAAGTATACCCGTATTTTCTTTGATTATTGACCCAGCTGATACACGTTGTCACTATAACCCTGCTTTAGGAATACTTTCTAGTCTTAAATCACTTGCAACAGAGATCTTGTTGAGGAGAAGTTATTTCCGAGATGCATTTTGGTAGTCTTGAAGACTCAGAAAAATATGTAGCGACCAATTCGGCATTCATATAGATCACCGGTAGTACGCTACTACGATAAGTTGCTCTACGCCGCACTCGTCTTCATCTTGTTTTTGCTGAGGTTTTCTCAACGTCTACGCGAGGTATGCCGATTGCCGTCCGGTGATGTTAAATATCCCATTCGCTTTAGTGTTGCAAAATTCGTTTCTGATTGTGTAGATATCGAAAGACGTCTGTCCTTGTATTTGAATTCATGTGTCTCTCAGGGTCTGCAATGCGAAATATGAAGACAGACTTCGTATCAGCAACCAAAGTTCACTATCTTCAAGTTTCTGCACAAGCCTTCAACGAGACGTTTGACTACCTTACTGAGTGGCAATGAGCCAAATCATGTATTCGTCAACGCAAGGGAACTCGCTCAACTTGCAGCGCACATTCAGACTCTGGAAGTTCCACAGCTCCCGACCAAGCAAGAAGGCCAGTTGCTGGAAATCGTGAAAAAGTGCCAGGCCGTTGCGCAAGATTTGACAGATGAGATTTCTTTCATTCTCGGTCACAAAAAGAAGGGGAATCTTGCTGCCACAATCAAAGTGATCACCAAGGCAAACTGGCGAAAGAGACGACTCAATAACTTGGAGAGGAAGCTCAATGACGCCCAGAGACTAATGCAGAGCGGCCTTCTTGCGCGAATTCTGTAAGACCGTGGAGCCTGAAATCCCCGTCGGCCACGTATTCAGCCAACTTGAACAGCCAAAACACCGACGCCATGCACCTTGATCTGAAGTCACTGCGACAGCAATCTACGAGTTGATCAAACCATCCGGGATTCAGACCAGAAATACTTTGCTGATATCGCAGCGTTGATTCTCGATAGAGATCGAGATGAAAAACGTCGACGTTTCCTTGGGAGCTTCAAATTCCCGGATATAAACAAACGCCAGAGCCACGTGGTCGAATCATGTGGAGGTACCTACCCATGGATATTTGCAGACGCCATGGAATCTCTTGAAGATTCGAGCAGCGTACCAGAAAAAAGAAAGCCACAGGGGCCAAACGCTCCAAGAGAGTTAAAGATCCTCAAGATCATGCCCCTGACGAGACCGCTGATGAGGCCACGAAGCGCACTTCCGTGGCCCAAGATTTTCGAAAAATCACCGGATCTCTTTCATCAACTGGCTCGAATCTGGTAGTCCAATCTTCTGGTGCAGCGGGAAACCCGGCTCGGGGAAATCTACGCTGATGAGGTATATTATAACCGACTTGCGGACTAGAAGCGCTCTCGAAGTGTGGTGCCCTGGCGTGGCTATAGCGTCACACCTTTTCTGGCGACCTGAAACCCTCATGCAGCAGAGCATCAGGGGAATGTTCTGCTCGCTGCTGCATCAACTTCTTACAGATGACTTGACGGCTCTGGACCGATCTATGAGCAGTATTCCAACATCTGGACGGAAGAACTCTGAGACAGATTGGACTGCTAAGAAACTCTAAACGCTCTTCTTCAACACCATTCAGCAATTCAATCGTCACATCCGTTTGTATTTAGATGGTATAGATGAAGTGATCCCCGAAGACGGCGTATTGAGACTTCTAGAGATCATACACAACCTGTGTATCATTCAAAATGTCGAAATTTGCGCCTCTCGATAATCAGGCTATGGTAAGTTTGTCAAAGTTTCGGCTGAGTTCGAGAACCTGGAGAAGTTGCGCACCTTGCTGGTTCTGCACTCCTGAGAGGTACGTAACTATGTGCCGATGTCATCAGTCGACGTAGCCTCATAAATTTTTTTTCAACGACAGACACATTTGGAATCATCCAGTTTAAGGGAAAGCAGTCGTCATTCACGATGCCAGTCTCAGAACATCCAGAGATTGATGGAGCCCTGATAGAGGAAAGACTCATAACTCTCGGAGACGACTCGGTGGCTCAACTGGGAGTAACAGTAGCGCTTGACATTTGCGATGATTACGTCCCGTGCGATCAGTCCGACGATACCGACCAAGTGTTGAAGATTTTCTTACGTCGGCTCGAGGGAAACGGCCTCACCACTCTTGCGGCAGAGGTTTGTTTATACCAAAATGAGCCAGACAAACTCCGTGCTCTCAGAAACCATTTAATCGACGCGCTGCTTAAGCCTAGTGAGTAACAAATCATCTATATGACCCGTATTCAGATTAATAACTGACCTAACAGTGCTCGCTCGTGGAAGAAGAAAGGGACTCATCTCCCAACCGGTGGACGAAGACGCCCAGGCTGAGATACAAAGCTCTCTGCACGAAGTTGAAACAGTATCGAGAGATGCGGCACTGAGAAACAAGTGTCTAAAAAGGGACGGCGGGAAGTGCATGATCAGCCAATACTGGTCTGATTCATGGGAGGAGCCTTCTGAGGGAGAGATATGCAGCACTAAGTGTGCACATTGCATTCCTTTCTCTCTCTCCACTACCAACGGTAGTTATACCCAAGTAGGTATCCCTGTACTAAAGTGGTGACTAGAATGCTTACACCATGCTGTAGACAGTAAATAGTGCCACAATTTGGCTCGCGTATCATCGATATTTCACCGACCTTAAAGAAGCAATTGCTTCTGAAAGCATAAACCAGCTTCCAAATGTTATGACGTTGATGGACACGCTGCATAAACAATTTAGAAAGGTGAAGATGGCTTTCAAGTCCACAGGCGTCCAAGTAAGTTCTTCAATCAGCTGTAATTTGAAACATATATGTGTCTAACTTACTTAGAATCAATATGCCATCCGATGGTTTGGTTCCGCCGAACGGTTCTATCTCAGAGGGATCCTGCCTCCCACAGTTCAGTTTAGTGCGCACAATGGAGATGAGAACCTGACCAACCCAGCATTTCTTCGCTGTCACTACATCTTGGCTGAGGTTTATAACGTAAGCCCTACAATCTATATCCGTGAAAAGTCTATTCCAAGGAATAGTACTTCAGATATCA
Organism: Colletotrichum simmondsii; assembly: GCA_001563135.1. Taxonomy (NCBI): domain Eukaryota; kingdom Fungi; phylum Ascomycota; class Sordariomycetes; order Glomerellales; family Glomerellaceae; genus Colletotrichum; species Colletotrichum simmondsii. Next base: position 185,647 of record JFBX01000757.1, on the reverse strand, counting down.
CAGGGTCTCACTACTTTATAGGACATGAACTTGCAAAACCTTTCCCTAAAGGTACTTCCGACGCTCCCACCTGACGAAAAGATGACGCAGAATGACGCACTATCATTGATTAGTGGTGGTGCGGGTGACGAATCTGTAGAAGACACAGCTCAAGAGATTCACCTGACTAAAACACCACGCACTATCAGGCCTCAGGAAACTAGGAGAACTGTGCTACACGCCCCGAAGAATATGTGAAGCCGTTGGTTCGTCATACCAACTATTGCCAGTTTTCGTTGGATATAGAGAGTGCCTTACCGGTTTACCAATTGTTTGGCGATGATGTGACAAAATATTCCACGGCTATATTTGAGCACTTGGGGTATCAAGAAGGCTCTTATAGTGATGTAGAAAGATAGCGCTGAGAATGCGGCCCGGCTGTGGATCCCGGGATGTCGAAAGCCGCATTTGCAGGGTCACCGAAACTCAATTATAGAACCGTGGTATGCCGGAGCCGCCGAGCACCAGGAATACTCACCCGAGATTAAATCGAAACTCTATTGAGCCATGAAGAAACCATTCGGCCAATGCCGCTTCCCCTATTTCTCATTACGGACGCCAGCTAGCTGGCTAGAAGACCCCATTTGCAAGGTTTCTTAGTAGTGCTGAAGAATTATGCCTCACCATCCATGACAAAAGAAGAATATAAGTACAGGAGGCAGAAGGTGAATGAGTCTTCCAATGGAGCTGTGAAGCTTTGACTATCGAGAACACCAATTGAG